>LPNX010839682.1:89102-121339 GCA_001517045.1 Pseudotsuga menziesii
GGCATCATAACTTTCATTGGTATACTTAGCTGAGTAAGAGCGTTGGAGGAAAAGTAAATTATGCAATGTTTTGTATTGAAATTATTATTTATTAAAAAAGATAATGAAATAGATATTGTAGTAAATTATTTGAACATTGAGATATATAATAAGATAAGTTTCTTCACAAATTTAAAATATTGAGAAGTGGTAAGAAATAATATTAGGAAAAAAAATGGAGAAAAGATGTCTAGACCACAAAAGAATTATTGAATGGATGCAGTTTCATCATTGTCATGAATGATGTTGTCACATTAGTTGATTCAAAAGGCATAACCAATCATTCAATTATACCTTCTTTATACTTGTATGTTTCATTAATACCTAGTGATAAATCGATTTAAGATCAATCTTGTAGAAAAACTTGGTGTATTTGAGTTGATTGTGCAAATCATCAAAGGGACGGGGTAGAAGTTTTTAACTATGATTTTTTCCAAGCTTTATAGTAAATACAAAGTCACTATGTCTTCTCCTTAGTTTGAACAAGCATAATAGGGTTCACATAGGGTGAGTAGCTTGGGCTAGTGTGGCTTTTCTATATCAACCCTTGAACTTGGAATTTGATCTACTCATTCTCCAAAATAGAGCATTCATGCATAAGGCCACTAGGTAAAGGGGAACCCAATGTAAAAGAAAATATTGCATGATTTACCTGACAGCAGAAAGATATTTTATAGGTGAAATCAAGATTTCTATGTATTCTTCTACCCATCAATCTACCTATCTTTAGTGCATGGAGGCACACCTTGTAGGGACTTGATGGTCACAATGATTATATTGTCTCTTTTTTATTGGACCATGAAAATAGAAAATATCCTCATTTAAGAGATTATCTACTTAGCAATAATCAAATAGGTTGTGGTAGTTAAGGCCCTTTGGTATCATTTATATTTGATATCCTACGGTGACAATGACATTATAGGGTGTAGACTAGTAAACTACATGATGCTTCCACATATATGGTTGTCTTAAAATAACATCACAAATGTCAATAATGGAAACACTGCATAGTACCTCATATATTAAGGGCTTGATGGTGTATTATAGTCGACATTATTCACTAATGTGTATGTCTCATCCCCAACTCATCCAATTAATGGTCTATCATTGGGTATGTGAGATCATTGCATGATCATTGTCAACATCATCTTCTTGACTACTTCAATAGAGATAAAGTTATTTTGGTTGTCAGTTGCAACAATAAAATGTAGTGGTGCTCCCTTAATCCAAATTCTATGAGGGAAAGAGGCTCCTATGATTCCTCTAGTTGCACCTTTTCAATGAAAGATAACTACACAAGGTTCCATATCAATAATCCATTTTCTACCTTCCATGAAATCTTATATGGAGTTAGTGTTGAATCAAAGATTGGCCCTTTCAAATCAACTAATAACAATTGTTTAGTGCTACATTCATCATTGTTGTCCCAAGGACTTTTTTCATGGTCACACCACTTTCCTATGTCCTTCAACTTCTCTTTCTTTTTCTTTCATATAGATTTAACTTGTTGTCTTAAGGCAAGTTAAATTTAATTTATCATTTTTCTTGAGAGTTAGGGTCCTCATCACATTTTTTGGGTTGCAGCTGATTTTTAACACCAAAAACTCTCACCCTTTTACCAAAAAAAAATCTTGATCTTAATGGCATAATGATAAGTGGATCACAACCAAAAAATGTCCAAAAACATTGTTTCTATTTGGTTGTAGCCTTGTATTTATTTTAGTATTAGAACTAAGTGCGACTCATAGTCCCAAATACCTAGTTTTTGTACAAAGGGTATTAAGGAGGTAGTGTACTCCAACACAATCTAGTCTTTACCTTGGCCCAAGGTGGTCCATCTCATGTATTCATATTCATAATTTCCAATAGGTAAATACTCATGTTTGAGTGCATTGATGAAATCCAACTTTGTGGGACTTGCATAATACAATTCAAAATCATCCCCCACATGTTGCACTCCACCGACAATCTTTGATGAGGGGGTACCTTTAGAGGTGCAAAAATATTTTTCTTACCATTGGATAAGTTGTGAACAAATTAATAACCTTTAGCTAATTTAACCATATTTCCAAACTTTTTGTGTACATCTTTCCTTCAAATAGAGGGATATCAAAATTCACTTGTGGGTTGGAGGGTGTCATCTCTTTGAAATCACAGCATATCATATGTGCCTCCATTGTTGTTGGGATACATCAATGAATATGGGAAAAATTATCCATCATATTTTTCCTCTACGCCTCAAGGGCTTCATGGAGCAATATCTTGATAAGATATCTTGCTCTATCATATTTTTTTACTTCATCCTCCATGGGCGATCACTTAGATTGGGGGGGAAGATTGTTAATCAAAGTTGGTTAGTTTTAGGCCTTAAATCCCTATACCCTAAATTCATTGGGGAGGTGCATAGAGAAACAATAAAGAGTAGATTGCTCTAATACCATTGATTTAGACTAGATCGGGAATGAAATAAATAAATAAAAACATACAATATTGAGAAGAAAAAGCAATGAAAGAAAGGTGTACAATGAAAAACAAATATCTACCAATAAATCAAATGGTGAAAAACATTGGGATATACATATCAATACAAAATGGCTAAAATGGTGGTAGCTTATCTTTGAGAAGAGATATAACATCACGGGGTTTTCACTTAGTGGAACCATGTCATAGCGCCTTCGTTCATGGGATATTAAAGAATACCCCTAATTTCACTAGATATTGATAATTACTTACAAAAAATCCTTGTGTTGAAGCTCCCTCCCAATACATATTTTCAATTTAAAAACCCCTATTTTTATAATATATTCCTTATTTTTACTAGAAAGCCCTTTTTATAGCCCCCAATACTTATACACCCCCATACCCTATTCCCCACCCCCCAATACCTATAATATATTGAACTTATTTTTCATAATTTAAAACCCCCTTTTATGAATGAATACCCAATACCTACAATATATTGACCTTATTTTTCATAATTTAAAACCCCCCTTTACGAATAAACATGATCAGATATTGCTCAACAAGGTGAATCCCCCGTATATAACATCTACATTCATTTGTAAAAGCTCATTACAAGAAGTTGAAACAACATTTTATAATAATGTTTGGTTCTTATTTAGCTCATTAAAAAAAACAACATAACATTAAGTCAATTTCTTAGTCTTTAATGATAATAAACCCCACAAATCCCAAATCCCTAAAAAAACCATGAAAATTGTAAAAAATATCATAACCCAAAATTACCGATATCAATCCTAATTTTTGAAATGTAGGTTGCTTTCAGTACAATATTTCCAAAATATTCTGTCAGTCTAGATGACCCGCATATCTATGACCTTCTCAAAGCCTATATCCTCCCTCAAGGCTTTAGCATGATGACTGGTTCCCGCATTCTCCAACTGAAGAGTTTAGTATGTGTTAGATTTGGGAATGATACCATGCCTCCTCTGCATAAAAAGGTCCATCAGAGTTCACACCTGCACAGCATGGTGGAACAAGACCATTCTAAGTAAGCTCAACCTGTCACTTTTGACTGGACGACAATAAAATATCCCCAGCAATGGGAAATCAAGTATAACAAGCTTAGAAACTATGAGGCTACCCAGAAATCCCTTATCTCTAGACCTTTAAAGTTTGATCAATACTCAAGCTCATTCAAATACTCAGAACTAGATCTTGCTCCTGTAAATAACTTCTCTACTTTGTCTAGATCTTCTTCTGTATCCACTTCCCGTAGTATACCTGCCTCTGTACATTCTGAACCCTCATTCTCTGGACTTGGCTATAATGAGCACCATGGCCAGCACCAAAACTGCCCGGCCTGCAGAAAGAACATAGAGAAACTTCAGCATCTGAAAAATAAGCCTAGGCTTGGAATGTTCACAGTTACCCTACCTAGAGAGAACAGCGCAGTAGAAACAACAAACAGTCATAACCAGAAGTCCTACTTCCCTGGTAGGAATCTTCCAGATCTTCCCTTTAGACAGTTTTCCACTGATGCCTTAGTTAAGAAAGAATTCTTACCTGCTAAATCTTCCAGAACAGACGAGTCTGTCTCCGATGAAGCCAAGTTAGCAAACTGGGGAAATCTACAGAACAAACTGACTACGAAGAATCTAGATGAAGTCGCCCTAGATCTTCTTAAGCTGCGTAGTGCAATAGCTGAAGAAAAAGACCAGATATCTACAGTTGAAGCCAATCTTGGTCTGATAGATCATCTCCTGTCAGACACAAACGAAATAAAAACTGTTGTTGATCAAGCAACAGAAAGAATAGAAAAAAGACTTCAGAAAATAGAAGAGCTTTTGCATGCTAGCGCAAGATTAAAGAAAAAAGCTCCAAAAGTTAGCCAGATGGCCATATCCTTAGCCCTGTAAGGATATGACACCTCTAAGAAGCCTGCTAATCCTCAACTCGAGCGGAGCTATTCTTTCGGGATGTTCCATGTCCCTAAAAGAGACCCGAACAAACCAGATTTTAATTTTGGTCGGGATGAAGCTGAATTTGAAAACCTGCGTAGCTGGGTTAAAACTATCAAAGAATTTCCACCTGCTTTAGATCAAAAGTATTATTATTTGCAGATGATGTCAAGTGGAGTGTTCATTAAAAATGAACCTGATAATGTCGAAGAACCACTCCCAGAAATGGACACATCCATGCCCTCTGCATCCACTGGTCCGAAGTTTTACACCAATTTCGGTGTTACTTCTATGAACAACCTAATATCCCAGATGCCAGACCATCCAGTTTTGAACATAGGTTGTCATATTCGAGATGAGATTAAGGCCACCCTTAGTCTTCTCCAAAATTGGACCATTGCTCGGAGAGCTCGAAATGCCTCTTTGACATGCATATATTTGGCAAATCACATAGTCGCTGGAATTTCCGGCCTAGCAGCCGAATGGTGGAAACATTTGCCCAAAGAGGCAAAGAATGTTATGTTATCAGCCAGAGATGCAGACCAGTAAGTTTTGAAAGCTCTCACCAAGCAATTCTATGGTGAGGATAATGGAAATATGACTGATCATTATGCTTCTATGTTCATGATCGCCAGATTGTGTGACCTGTCCCAGGCACAACAGTATTTTTGTTATATGCAGAAGTTGCTAATTTCTACAGGAAAAGCAAATGATCCAGCCTATTTAAAACATTACTTGCGGATTTTCCCTGGACATGTTCCAGACGCAGTGGAAAAATTTATGAAAGATCGTCATCTAAATTACCAGAATCTTTCCATTGCCCAGCTTCACCAATACATCATGGAAACCTGGCAGGAACATTGCCTTGCTAGAAGAGTTGAAAAAGATTTCAAGCGGCATCAGAATATGTTCATGCCTTCATTTTTCAAGAATGTCACTAGATTACCAGATTGGGGTTGTGGTGCAGACAACCGGGGACATTTACAGCCTTCCTACAAATGTCATTCTAAGAAAAAGAAAGGGTTTCATACTAGTGAACCAAGATATCATCATCCTGATAAACCCTTGAAATTCTCTAGAAAGCAGAATTTTCAAACCAGGAAGTCTAGGCCCCAGCCTAGAAAGTTTTTAAAACGACGTTCTTCTCAGGCAACTGACAAGAATTGTTTTTTCTGCGGAAAACCTGGACACTGGGCAAGCAAGTGCCCTAAGAAGAAAAGCAAACCCAAGCTTGCAACTTTCTGCGATAATCTTGATTCTCGCTGATGGGATAAGCCTACATACGACGAAGCTTCCATAGGTGAATGTATATATCTTCCATCTGACTCTGAATCTGACTCTCCTAGTGATTCAGATATTGTTGATCAGCCCGAGCTTAATAAATTTGCTCCCTACTCTTCATCTGATCATTCTGACTCGGAAGCAAATTTAGGGGGGTTTGAGGTACCTGATTTTGATTTCAGCCTTAATATGTTCAATCTCTTCATGTTTTCTTCTCTTGCAAGACAATAGGAATTAGAATGAGAAATTGCTGCTGTTGATCTCAAGCTTTCAGAGCTTGAACCATACCAGTTTCCTGAGTGCAATTATCTTAGCGATAAGAAGAAGCAACTACAGAAACAGTTATCAAGCTGCAAAGGAAAACAGAAGATAGAATATGAAACATCTGTTTCATATAGCCCTACAGAACTTTATGCAAACTACCCTGAAGGGCATCAAGAAAGGCAGAGCTTCAAAAGAAGCCGAGAAGCAAAGCTGAAATTAGAGATCAAAGAAAAACAAGCAGAGCTGAGAGAGCTTTGTAAGAAGATTGAAGATTTGAAGAGCAAGGTCAAAGTGATTCAAATTGAGAGAGATCAATCATCGGACGATGATCTCAGCAAGCACTATGAGAGTGCATTAAATACTGAAGCCATAGACTAGAAGCAAGCAGAATCTCCTCCTCCTTCGCCGCCTCCATAGAACCTCATCAGTCTGTCTATGCTTTTAGGTCCAAAGTTGTTTATTCCTGTTTCTTTCCATCCTTGTGAATATAACCCTTACACTCTTTCTTGTATGATAGATTCAGGTTGTCAGGTCAATCTTGCTCGTGGTTCAGCCCTTCCTAGTTACTACTGGGAAAAGACTGTTGATGGCGGAACAGCCATTAATGGAGCACCCATTCGTCTCCAAGCTAAAGCTGAAATAATGGTAAACTTTGGAACTATCAGTAGGAAGTTAACCATCTATAGAATGGATGACATGAGTGAAGATGTGGTCCTAGGTTCTAACTTTCTCCACCAAGTTAGTCCATATTTTGTTAACCACCGTAAGAAGTTTTTCATTTGTACATTCGACAATAAGTATGTTAGGTTACCTTTGTCTTTCACTGCTCCATCTGTTTGTCCCCAACCTGAGCCATTGCCTGTACAGTATCCTAACGCCACTCAGTTCATGAAAATGGAGCGGTGTAAAGCCTTCTCAGATTTGCATGCAGATAAGACCTTAAAGGAAATTTCTGAGAAGCTGAGAAAATATTGCTGCTCAGACAGTCCAAATGCCTTTTGAACCCGAGAAAAGTATTTCGTCTCACTGCCTTATGATCCTCAGCAGAAGATCAAACCGATGAAAGCTTCAGTAGCTTTAATGTCGCCATCAGAAGTTCAGTTTTGTGATTCGGAAATCCAAGAACTGTTGCAGAAAGGTTTGATAGAACCAGCTAAGAGCCCGTGGGCATGTAGAGCATTTATTGTCAATAAGCACTCTGAGCAGAAGAGAGGAAATCCAAGGTTAGTGGTTAATTATAAGCCGCTAAATGTCGCATTACAGAAAGTTCGCTATCCTCTTCCCAATAAAGCCAGCCTTTTACAGAGAATAAATGGCTGTGTGATCTTCAGCAAGTTCGACATGAAGTCTGGTTTCTACTAGATAGGAATTAAAGCTGAAGATAGGTTCAAGACAGCATTCGTGGTCCCTAGAGGTCAATATCAGTGGAGAGTGCTGCCGTTCGGGATAAACAATGCCCCCTTCGAGTTCCAGAAAAGAATGGAGGAAATTTTCAGAGAATATAATTGGGCATTAGTTTACATCGATGATATACTAATTTGCTTTCACAGTCTGCAGGAACATCTGAGATATCTGCAGAAATTCTATGAATTAGTATATAAGCATGGATTAGTTATGTCCGAGCCAAAGATGGAGATTGGCAAAACAGAGATTGAATTTTTAGGATTCAAGATCCCGAAAGGACAGATAATCCTCCAAAATCATGTCTTGTCATGCTTTGATAAATTTCCAGATGAGATCTTGGACAAGACGCAGTTGCAGAGATTCTTGGGATCTCTGAACTACATTCAGCCCTTCTATAAAGGACAAGCCAAAGATATCAATTTACTTCAGTAGCGTCTAAAGAAGAATCCACCAAAATGGTCTGCTGAAATGTCAAGAGTAGTTCAGAAAATAAAGCTGAAAGTTATGAAACTGCCTTCTCTTTCTTTTCCTACTGGAAATGGCCAGCTTATTATTGAAACTGACGCCTCTCAGTCCACATGGGGTGGTGTTCTGCTGGAAGCCATTAACGGTAAAGAAAATATTTGTGGCTACGAATCAGGTGCATTCAAAGGAGCTGAACTCAAGTATCCGTCAAGCCATAAAGAAATTTTGGCTGTAAAGAAGACTGTCATCCACTTCAAGTTATTCCTGAAGCCTGTCAAATTTATCATAAGAACAGACTTGAAGATCATGCCCGACATCTTTAAGAACAAGAGCTTAATGGCTGAAAATAGTAGTAGAATTTTAAAATGGTTTTCATGGTTAAGCAGTTTTGATTATGAAATTGTTTATAAGCCCGGTTATTTGAATTTCTTGGCTGACATGTTAACCAGGGAATCTGCTCAGAAGCCACAGCCAAAGGCTTTGAAGATGTTTTCCGCTAGAGATAGCAGTTCTGAAGTAGGAAAAGATGAGGAAGATCCCCCGAGGGATCCAGCTAAAGGAAAAGCCCCAATGACAGAGTCTCAGATGAGAAAAGAATTATATGAGAGACTCCACAGCCGCAACATCCCTCCAACTACTACCGAAGTAGTTGCAGTTGAAGAAAGGATAGCTCGAGCGCCGAAGACACCTGAAGAGCTGATCTAGAAAGAAGGATTGTTCATCCTGCCTTGGGACAATACCTTTCCCGAAGAAGTCGCATAGATTCTTTGAAATATGCTTCTATGGACGAAGCAAAGCGTTTTCTATAGCTTACCCTGGTCAAGAACATTCAGACATCTCCCTGCAAATTACAGATCCTAGAACGATGGGAGAAAGATGCATTCTAGAGCTTCAGTAATGCATTTCCGAAGATTGCTGAATGTCACGAAGTTTGGCTTGGGGAGGATAAGAATGGCGAAAGCTATGTAGATCTGTGTGATGGTCGCCTCACTTGGACATCATACAATCTAATCCTCCAGTTTTGTAGAGAAAGAGGCAGCATCATCATCTGCGCAGACCCTGCTGATTTAGCTTACAATCAACTCTGGTCTGGATGGACTGATGTCTTCTTGGATACTTTATGTCCAAGAAATGATTGGGAAAATCGGCGTGCAAACTTCATTCTACATATGAAGGCCGATTTTGAAGTAGCTCACCATAACTTCCAGTGGTTCAAGTTCAGACTAATCCATGAAGGCGGAACGTATAAACCACTTGGAAATAGAATCTTTGTTCAATAGAAATTCATACGAAGATCTATTGCTGGTGACCATTTAGAGTCCAGAGTAACAACTAGAGAAATTCTGCTGGACTATAAAGTTGAATCTCATTTCAGAGGAGAATTCATATGTGAGCCAAATCCTTTATTTAAAGGATCTGATATCGAAAGATGTTTCGGCCAGTTCCTATATCCGCCTCCATCTCCAGTCCCATATGAAGCTATGGATGAAAATGAAATCTTTGGCTGTCATGAATATGCTTTAGATGATTCAGAGATAGATGAAATGCTTCAAGGATGCGATCCTTATGATTAAGGAAGCTGTGGTGGACCCTCTGAAGGCTGAGTCGGCCAATTTTGTCTGACATTGTATCCAATGTGGGCCGGATTAATGCTTCACATATGTAATAGCTAGGGAATAACACTGCCGTGGGCCAGTTATGCTCCACTTTGTAATTGTGTCTAGAGTCTGTCAACCATGACAGAAGATTTCGGGTCCCCATAATGCCAAAAGTTAATTAAGGGACGAGCTAACGACAGTGGTTGTCCCCACTTGTCGCCCCGGATGATTCGGTAATGACCTTTTAGTGTAGGTTTGAGTAACTGGATCTACCGGCTGACCGATTAGTGGCAGTCGATGCCTACCGACTTACCGGTAGAAGATTGTATAAATAAAGGCTCCGAGGCCTCATTTGAGCATCGGGTCATTTGGGTCATTAAGTCGCATTGAGCAAGAAGTCTGCTCTGCAAGTCTAGGTGTCTGGAGTCTTGAGCAAGTAGTCCGCTCGTATTTTGAGCGTTGAGTCTGTAATAAGTTTAGGAATCAGACTTAGTTTGCTCTGCAACTTGCCATTCTGGTATAAGATTGCATCAGAACAGATCTGAAGTAGTATAGCATTGAGTCTGTAAATCAAGAGTGTATGCTCTGAGTCTTGCCTAAGTGGTATAAGATCTCACCAGAAGCTTGGTATAGGTGTGGTGTGTTTAAGAAGTGCCGACCTTCGCCCTCTGAAGGCTATCTGCATGTGTCTGTATTTGTTGATATAATGTATATCCATCTCACTGTAATAATAACCATTGTTATCTCTGTCTGCATCTTGTTAATTTCTTGTATAAGTCGTCTGTTGAAACATGAGTTGTGTGATATAATTCGTGAATATACTGGCGAGGAAAGAGTTTGAAAGACTGTTCAAGATCCATGGGCGCACTTGGTATCAGAGCCAACAAAGAACAGTAGAGCCGAGGAACAGTAATTCTGCAGTCAAACAGTAAGATCACTGCACTGTACTACACTGTTTCTTTATTCTATTGATGTATGTCTAATTAGTAACACTCCCCGTAGATAGGTGGAAATGACCTATTGAGTAATTGTAGGAATTCCAAAGGTTGTCTAAGAGGTCGTGTTAGGGTAATAGCCATTTGTGATTGAGGTGCCGTAAATCCCGTTTGAAGACCTAGAGTGAGACTGAGCCCTTAGTAAATGGATCCCGCAATGGATGTTACTACTCACAATGCATTAGACTGTCAGCAGGATGGGAATAATGAGGTATCTCTTGCAGAGAGACGCTCATCATTCGCAGAATGCTCAACCTCCGAATCCTCATCCTCTATCATCCATATAGATAACTCCAATCCTTCTACTGATTGGCAGTTGCCCGAAATTCTTCCTTGTGAAGTATATACGTTAACCGGTTGGAACTATTTTGCTTGTTCTCAGATAAAAGTAGCTAGTATAGATATTCCTTTTACTAATTCACAAGACCCTGTCCATATTAATCTATTAGATAAAACCCAAATTGATTGGGCTAGATGTCAAGGTTATAAATATGCTCACCTTGGAGCAATCCGTTTAGGACTTAATCCTCTTGTTCATCCATTTTTGCCTATTTCATCTTTATGTGTTGCCATAGATACCAGACATACAGATTTTGCACATGCAATAGTTGGTGGTTTCACAGCACCCCTGCACAATGGCCCTACTTTCGGTACAATATTTCCAAAATATTCTGTCAGTCTAGATGACCCGCATATCTATGACCTTCTCAAAGCCTATATCCTCCCTCAAGGATTTAGCATGATGACTGGTTCCCGCATTCTCCAACTGAAGAGTTTAGTATGTGTTAGATTTGGGAATGATACCATGCCTCCTCTGCATAAAAAGGTACATCAGAGTTCACACCTGCACAGCGTGGTGGAACAAGACCATTCTAAGCAAGCTCAACCTGTCACTTTTGACTGGACGACTATAAAATATCCCCAGTAATGGGAAATCAAGTATAACGAGCTTAGAAACTATGAGGCTACCCAGAAATCCCTTATCTCTAGACCTTTAAAGTTTGATCAATACTCAAGCTCATTCAGATACTCAGAACCAGATCTTGCTCCTGTAAATAACTTCTCTACTCTGTCTAGATCTTCTTCTGTATCTACTTCCCATAGTATACCTGCCTCTGTACACTCTAAACCCTCATTCTTTGGACTTGGCTATAATGACCACCGTGGCCAGCACCAAAACTGCCCGGCCTGCAGAAAGAACATAGAGAAACTTCANTCCCTGCCTCTGTACACTCTAAACCCTCATTCTTTGGACTTGGCTATAATGACCACCGTGGCCAGCACCAAAACTGCCCGGCCTGCAGAAAGAACATAGAGAAACTTCAGCATTTGAAAAATAAGCCTAGGCTTGGAATGTTCACAGTTACCCTGCCTAGAGAGAACAGCGCAGTAGAAACAACAAACAGTCATAACCAGAAGTCCTACTTCCCTGGTAGGAATCTTCCAAATCTTCCCTTTAGATAGTTTTCCACTGATGGCTTAGTTAAGAAAGAATTCTTACCTGCTAAATCTTTCGGAACAGACGAGTCTGTCTCCAACGAAGCCAAGTTAGCAAATTGGGGAAATCTGCAGAACAAACTGACTGCGAAGAATCTAGATGAAGTCGCCCTAGATCTTCTTAAGCTGCGTAGTGCAATAGCTGAAGAAAAAGACCAGATATCTGCAGTTGAAACCAAGCTTGGTCTGGTAGATCATCTCCTGTCAGACACAAACAAAATAAAAATTATTGTTGATCAAGCAGCAGAAAGAATAGAAAAAAGACTTCAGAAAATAGAAGAGCTTTTGCATGCTAGCACAAGATTAAAGAAAAAAGCTCCAGAAGTTAGCCAGATGGCCATTTCCTTAGCCCTGCAAGGATATGACACCTCTAAGAAGCCCGCTAATCCTCAACTCGAGTGGAGCTATTCTTTCGGGATGTTCCATGTCCCTAAAAGAGACCCGAACAAACCAGATTTTAATTTTGGTCGGGATGAAGCTGAATTTGAAAACCTGCGTAGCTGGGTTAAAACTATCAAAGAATTGCCACCTGCTTTAGATCAAAAGTATTATGATTTGCAGATGATGTCGAGTGGAGTGTTCATTAAAAATGAACCTGATAATGTCGAAGAACCACTCCCAGAAATGGACACATCCATGCCCTCTACATCCACTGGTCCAAAGTTTTACACCAATTTCGGTGTTACTTCTATGAACAACCTAATATGCCAGATGCTAGACCATCCAGTTTTGAACATAGGTTGTCAGACTCAGGATGAGATTAAGGCCACCCTTAGTCTTCTCCAAAATTGGACCATTGCTCAGAGGACCCGTGGTGCCTCTTTGACAGGCATATATTTGGCAAATCACATAATCGCTGGACTTTCCGGCCTAGCAGCCGAATGGTGGAAACATTTGCCCCAAGAGGCAAAGAATGTTATGTTATCAACCAGAGATGCAGACCAGCAATTTATGAAAGCTCTCACCAAGCAATTCTATGGTGAGGATAATGGAAATATGACTAATCATTATGCTTCCATGTTCATGACCGCCAGATTGTGTGACCTGTCCCAGGCACAATAGTATTTTTGTTATATGCAGAAGTTGCTAATTTCTACAGGAAAAGCAAATGATCCAGCCTATTTAAAACATTACTTGCGGAGTTTCCCTAGACATGTTCCAGATGCAGTGGAAAAATTTATGAAAGATCGTCACCTAAATTACCAGAATCTTTCCATTGCCCAGCTTCACCAATACATCATGGAAACCTGGCTGGAACATTGCCTTGCTAGAAGAGTTGAAAAGGATTTCAAGCGGCATCAGAATATGTTCACGCCTTCATTTTGCAAGAATGTCGCTAGATTACCAGATTGGGGTTGTGGTGCAGACAACCGCGGAAATTTACAGAGTGCGCCCATGGATCTTGAACAGTCTTTCAAACTCTTTCCTCGCCAGTAGATTCACGGATTATATCACACAACTCACGTTTCAACAGACGAATTATACAAGAAATTAACAAGATGCAGACAGAGATAACAATGGTTATTATTACTGTGAGATGGATATACATTATATCAACAAATATAGACACATGCAGATAGCCTTCGGAGGGCGAAGGTCGGCACTGCTTAAACACATCATACCTATACCAAGCTTCTGGTGAGATCTTATACCACTTAGGCAAGACTCAGAGCATACATGCTTGATTTACAGACTCAATGCTATACTACTTCAGATCTGTTCTGATGCAATCTTATACCAGAATGGCAAGTTGCAGACCATACTAAGTCTGATTCCTAAACTTATTACAGACTCAACGCTTAAAAGCCGAGCGGACTACTTGCTCAAGACTCCAGACACCTAGACTTGTAGAGCAGACTTCTTGCTCAATGCGACTCAATGACCCAAATGACCCGATGCTCAAATGAGGCCTCGGGGCCTTTATTTATACAATCTTCTACCGGTAAGCTAGTAGGCATCGACTGCCACTAATCGGTCAGCCGGTAGATCCGGTTGCTCAAACCTACACTAAAAGGTCATTGCCGAATCATCCGGGGTGACAAGTGGGGACAACCACTGTCGTTATCTCGTCCCTTAATTAGCTTTTGGCATTACGGGGACCCAGAATCTTCTGTCATGGCCGACGGACTCTAGACACAAGTACAAAGTGGAGCGTAACTGGCCCACGGCAGTGTTATTCCCTAGCTATTACATATGTGAAGCATTAATCTGGCCCACATCGGATACAGTGTCGGACAAAACTGGCCGACTCAGCCTTTAGAGGGTCCACCACAGCTTCCTTAATCATAAGGATCGTGTCCTTGAAGCATTTCATCTATCTCTGAATCATCTGAAGCATATTCATGACGGCCAAAGATTTCATTTTCATCCATAGCTTCATATGGGACTGGAGATGGAGGCGGATATAGGAACTAGCCTGAAACATCTTTCGATATCAGATCCTTTAAATAAAGGATTCGGCTCACATATGAATTCTCCTCTGAAATGAGATTCAACTTTATAGTCCAGCGAAATTTCTCTGGTTGTTACTCTGGACTCTAAATGGTCATCAGCAATAGATCTTCGTATGAATTTCTGCGGAACAAATATTCTATTTCCAAGTGGTTTATACGTTCCGCCTTCATGGATTAGTCTGAACTTGAACCACTAGAATTTCTGGTGAGCTACTTCAAAATCGGCCTTCATATGCAAAATGAAGTTTGCACGCCGATTTTCCCAATCATTTCTTGGACAGAAAGTATCCAAGAAGACATCAGTCCATCTAGACCAGA
Organism: Pseudotsuga menziesii; assembly: GCA_001517045.1. Taxonomy (NCBI): domain Eukaryota; kingdom Viridiplantae; phylum Streptophyta; class Pinopsida; order Pinales; family Pinaceae; genus Pseudotsuga; species Pseudotsuga menziesii. The sequence continues at coordinate 103,838 of LPNX010839682.1, forward strand.
TTTGATTGTAAGCTAAATCAGCAGGGTCTGCGCATATGATGATGCTGCCTCTTTCTCTACAAAACTAGAGGATTAGATTGTATGATGTCCAAGTGAGGCGACCATCACACAGATCTACATATCTTTCACCATTCTTATCCTCGCCAATCCAAACTTTGCGACATTCAGCAATCTTCGGATATGCATTACTGAAGCTCTGGAATGCATCTTTCTCCCATCGTTCTAGGATCTGTAATTTGCAGGGAGATGTCTGAATGTTCTTGACCAGGGTAAGCTGTAGAAAACGCTTTGCTTCCTCCACAGAAGCATATTCCAAAGAATCTATGCGGACTTCTTTGGGGAAGGTATTGTCCCAAGGCAGGATGAACAATCCTTCTTTCTGGATTAGCTCTTCAGGTGTCTTCGGCACTCGAGCTATCCTTTATTCAACTGCAACTACTTCGGCAGTAGTTGGAGGGCTGTTGCGGCTGTGGAGTCTCTCATATAATTCTTTTCTCATCTGAGACTCTGTCATTGGGGCTTTTCCATTCGCTGGATCCCTCGGGGGATCTTCCTCATCTTTTCCTGCTCCAGAACTGCTATCTCCAGCGGAAAACATCTTCAAAGCCTTTGGCTGTGGCTTCTGAGCAGATTCCCTGGTTAACATGTCAGCCAAGCAATTCAAATAACCAGGCTTATAAACAATTTCATAATCAAAACTGCTTAACCATGAAAACCATTTTAAAATTCTACTACTATTTTCAGCCATTAAGCTCTCGTTCTTAAAGATGCCGGGCATGATCTTCAAGTCTATTCTTATGATAAATTTGATAGGCTTTAGGAATAACTTGAAGTGCATGACAGTCTTCTTTATAGCCAAAATTTCTTTATGGCTTGACGGATATTTGAGTTCGGCTCCTTTGAATGCGCCTGATCCGTAGCCACAAATATTTTCTTTACAGTTAATGGCTTCCAGCAGAACACCACCCCATGTGGACTGAGAGGCGTCAGTTTCAATAGTAAGCTGGCCATTTCCAGTAGGCAAAGAAAGAGAAGGCAGTTTCATAACTTTCAGCTTTATTTTCTGAACTGCTCTTGACATTTCAGCAAACCATTTTGGTGGATTCTTCTTTAGACGCTGCTGAAGTAGATTGATATCTTCGGCTTGTCCTTTATAGAAGGGCCGAATGTAGTTCATAGATCCCAAGAATCTCTGCAACTGCGTCTTGTCCAAGATCTCATCTGGAAATTTATCAAAGCATGACAAGACATGATTTTGGAGGATTATCTGTCCTTTCTGGATCTTGAATCCTAAAAATTCAATCTTTGTTTTTCCGATCTCCATCTTTGGCTCGGACAGAACTAATCCATGCTTATATACTAATTCATAGAATTTTTGCAGATGTTTTAGATGTTCTTGCAGACTGTGAGAGCAAATTAGTATATCATCGATGTAAACTAATGCCCAATTATATTCTCTGAAAATGTCCTCCATTCTTTTCTGGAACTCGGAGGGGGCATTGTTTATCCCGAATGGCAGCACTCTCCACTGATATTGACCTCTAGGGACCACGAATGTTGTCTTGAACCTATCTTCAGCTTTAATTCCTATCTGGTAGAAACCAGACTTCATGTCGAACTTGCTGAAGATAACACAGCCATTTATTCTCTGTAAAAGGCTGGCTTTATTGGGAAGAGGATAGCGAACTTTCTGTAATGCGACATTTAGCGGCTTATAATTAACCACTAACCTTGGCTTTCCTCTCTTCTTCCCAAAGTGCTTATTGACAATAAATGCTCTACATGCCCACGGGCTCTTAGCTGGTTCTATCAAACCTTTCTGCAACAGTTCTTGGATTTCTGAATCACAGAACTGAACTTCTGATGGCGACATTAAAGCTGCTGAAGCTTTCATCGGTTTGATCTTCTGATGAGGATCATAGGGCAGTGAGACGAAATACTTTTCTCGAGTCCAAAAGGCATTTGAACTGTTTGAGCAGCAATCTTTTCTCAGCTTCTCAGAAATTTCCTTTAACGTCTTATCTACATGCAAATCTGAGAAGGCTTTACAGCGCTCCATTCTCATGAGCTGAGCGGCGTTAGGAAACTGTACAGGCAATGGATCGGGTTGGGGACAAACAGATGGAGCAGTGAAGGACAAAGGTAACCTAACATACTCATTGTCAAATGTACAAATGAAAAACTTCTTACGGTGGTTAACAAAATATGGACTAACTTGGTGGAGAAAGTTAGAACCTAGGACCACATCTTCACTCATGTCATCCATTCTGTAGATGGTTAACTTCCTACTGATAGTTCCAAAGTTTACCATTATTTCAGCTTTAGCTTAGAGACGAATGGGTGCTCCATTAATGGTTGTTCCGCCATCAACAGTCTTTTCCCAGTAGTAACTAGGAAGGGCTGAACCACGAGCAAGATTGACCTGACAACCTGAATCTATCATACAAGAAAGAGTGTAAGGGTTATATTCACAAGGATGGAAAGAAACATGAATAAACAACTTCGGACCTGAAAACATAGACATACTGATGAGGTTCTGTGGAGGCGGCAAAGGAGGAGGAGATTATGCTTCCTTCTGGTCTATGGCTTCAGTATTTAGTGCATTCTCATAGTGCTTGCTGAGATCATCGTCCGATGATTGATCTCTCTCAATTTGAATCACTTTCACCTCGCTCTTCAAATCTTCAATCTTCTTACAAAGCTCTCTCAACTCTGCTTGTTTTTCTCTGATCTCTAATTTCAGCTTTGCTTCTCAGCTTCTTCTGAAGCTCTGCCTTTCTTGATGCCCTTCAAGGTAGTTTGCATAAATTTCTGCAGGGCTATATGAAACAGATGTTTCATATTCTATCTTCTTTTTTCCTTTGCAGCTTGATAACTATTTCTATTGCTGCTTCTTCTTATCTCTAAGATAATTGCGCTCAAGAAACTGGTATGGTTCAAGCTCTGAAAGCCTGAGATCAACAGCAGCAATTTCTCGTTCTAATTCCTGTTGTCTTGCAAGAGAAGAAAACATGAAGAGATTGAACATATTAAGGCTGAAATCAAAATCAGGTACCGCAAACCCCCCTAAATTTGCTTTCGAGTCGGAATGATCGGATGAAGAGTACGGATCAAATTTATTAAGCTCGGGCTGATCAGCAATATCTGAATCACTAGGAGAGTCAGATTAAGAGTCTGATGGAAGATATATACATTCACCTATGGGAGCTTCATCGTATGCAGGCTTATCCCACCAGCGAGAATCAATATTATCGCAGAAAGCTGGAAGCTTGGGTTTGCTTTTCTTCTTAGGGCACTTGCTTGCCCAGTGTCCCGGTTTTCCGCAGAAAAAACAATTATTGTCAGTTGCCTGAGAAGAACGTCGTTTTAAAAACTTTCTAGGCTTGGGCTTAGACTTCTTGGTTTTGAACTTCTGCTTTCTGGAGAATTTCAAGGGTTTATCAGGATGATGATATCTTGGTTCACTAGTATGAAACCCTTTCTTTTTCTTAGAATGACATTTGCAGGAAGACTGTAAATGTCCGTGGTTGTTTGCACCACAACCCCAATCTAGTAATCTAGCGACATTCTTGCAAAATGAAGGCGTGAACATATTATGATGCCGATTGAAATCCTTTTCAACTCTTCTGGCAAGGCAATGTTCCTGCCAGGTTTCCATGATGTATTGGTGAAGCTGGGCAATGGAAAGATTCTTGTAATTTAGGTGACGATCTTTCATAAATTTTTCCACTGCGTCTAGAACATGTCCAGCGAAACTCCACAAGTAATGTTTTAAATAGGCTAGATCATTTGCTTTTCCTGCAGAAATTAGCAACTTCTGCATATAACAAAAATACTGTTGCGCCTGGGACAGGTCACACAATCTGGTGGTCATGAACATGGAAGCATAATGATCAGTCATATTTCCATTATCCTCACCATAGAATTGCTTGGTGAGAGCTTTCAGAACTTGTTGGTCTGCGTCTCTGGCTGATAACATAACATTCTTTGCCTCTTGGGGCAAATGTTTCCACCATTCGGTTGCTAGGCCGAAAAGTCCAGCGACTATGTGATTTGCCAAATATATGTCTGTCAAAGAGGCATCACGGGTTCTCTGAGCAATGGTCCAATTTTGGAGAAGACTAAGGGCGGCCTTAATCTCATCCCGACTCTGACAACCTATGTTCAAAACTGGATGGTCTGGCATCTGGGATTTTAGGTTGTTCATAGAACTAACACCGAAATTGGTGTAAAACTTCGGACCAGTGGATGCAGAGGGCATGGATGTGTCAATTTCTGGGAGTGGTTCTTCGACATTATCAGGTTCATTTTTAATGAACACTCCACTCGACATCATCTGCAAATCATAATACTTTTGATCTAAAGCAGATGGCAATTCTTTGATAGTTTTAACCCAGCTATGCAGGTTTTCAAATTCAGCTTCATCCCGACCAAAATTAAAATCTGGTTTGTTCAGGTCTCTTTTAGGGACATGGAACATCCCAAAAGAATAGCTCCACTCGAGTTGAGGATTAGCGGGCTTCTTAGAGGTGTCATATCCTTGCAGGGATAAGGATATGGCCATCTGGCTGACTTCTGGAGCTTTTTTCTTTAATCTTGCACTAGCATGCAAAAGCTCTTCTATTTTCTGAAGTCTTTTTTCTATTCTTTCTGCTGCTTGATCAACAACAGTTTTTATTTCGTTTGTGTCTGATAGGAGATGATCTATCAGACCAAGCTTTGCTTCAACTGCAGATATCTGGTCTTTTTCTTCAGCTATTGCACTACGCAGCTTAAGAAGATCTAGGGCGACTTCATCTAGATTCTTCGCAGTCAGTTTGTTCTGCAGATTTCCCCAGTTTGCTAACTTGGCTCCGTCGGAGACAGACTCGTCTGTTCCGGAAGATTTAGCAGGTAAGAATTCTTTCTTAACTAAGCCATCAGTGGAAAACTGTCTAAAGGGAAGATCTGGAAGATTCCTACCAGGGAAGTAGGACTTCTAGTTATGACTGTTTGTTGTTTCTACTGCGCTGTTCTCTCTAGGTAGGGTAACTGTGAACATTCCAAGCCTAGGCTTATTTTTCAGATGCTGAAGTTTCTCTATGTTCTTTCTGCAGGCCAGGCAGTTTTGGTGCTGGCCACGGTGCTCATTATAGCCAAGTCCAGAGAATGAGGGTTCAAAATGTACAGAGGCAGGTATACTACGGGAAGTAGATACAGAAGAAGATCTAGATAGAGTAGAGAAGTTATTTACAGGAGCAAGATCTCGTTCTGAGTATCTGAATGAGCTTGAGTATTGATCAAACTTTAAAGGTCTAGAGATAAGGGATTTCTGGGTAGCCTCATAGTTTCTAAGCTCGTTATACTTGATTTCCCATTGCTGGGGATATTTTATAGTCATCCAGTCAAAAGTGATAGGTTGAGCTTGCTTAGAATGGTCTTGTTCCACCACGCTGTGTAGGTGTGAACTCTGATGGACCTTTTTATGCAGAGGAGGCATGGTATAATTCCCAAATCTAACACATACTAAACTCTTCAGTTGGAGAATGCGGGAACAAGTCATCATGCTAAAGCCTTGAGGGAGGATATAGGCTTTGAGAAGGTCATAGATATGTGGGTCATCTAGACTGACAGAATATTTTGGAAATATTGTACCGAAAGCAGGGCCATTGTGCAAGGGTGCTATGAAACCACCAACTATTGCATGTGCAAAATCTGTATGTCTAGTATCTATGGCAACACATAAAGATGAAATTGAAGCCAAGCTTGGTCTGATAGATCATCTCCTGTCAGACAGAAATGAAATAAAAACTACTGTTGATCAAGCAGCAGAAAGAATAGAAAAAAGACTTCAGAAAATAGAAGAGCTTTTGCATGCTAGCGCAAGATTAAAGAAAAAAGCTCCAGAAGTCAGCCAGATGGCCATATCCTTATCCCTGCAAGGATATGACACCTCTAAGAAGCCCGCTAATCCTCAACTCAAGTGGGGCTATTCTTTTGGGATGTTCCATGTCCCTAAAAGAGACCCGAACAAACCAAATTTTAATTTTGGTCGGGATGAAGCTGAATTTGAAAACCTGCGTAGCTGGGTTAAAACTATCAAAGAATTGCCATCTGCTTTAGATCAAAAGTATTATGATTTGCAGATGATGTCGAGTGGAGTGTTCATTAAAAATGAACCTGATAATGTCCAAGAACCACTCCCAGAAATGGACACATCCATGCCCTCTGCATCCATTGGTCCGAAGTTTTACACCAATTTCGGTGTTACTTCTATGAACAACCTAATATCCCAGATGCCAGACCATCTAGTTTTGAACATAGGTTTTCAGAGTCGGGATGAGATTAAGGCCGCCCTTAGTCTTCTCCAAAATTGGACCATTGCTCAGAGAACCTGTGATGCCTCTTTGACAGGAATATATTTGGCAAATCACATAGTCGCTAGACTTTCTGGCCTAGCAGCCGAATGGTGGAAACATTTGCCCCAAGAGGAAAAGAATGTTATGTTATCAGCCAGAGACACAGACCAGCAAGTTCTGAAAGCTCTCACCAAGCAATTCTATGGTGAGGATAATGGAAATATGACTGATCATTATGCTTCCATGTTCATGACCGCCAGATTGTATGACCTGTCCCAGGCACAATAGTATTTTTGTTATATGCAGAAGTTGCTAATTTCTGCAGGAAAAGCAAATGATCCAAACTATTTAAAACATTACTTGCGGAGATTCCCTGGACATGTTCCAGACGCAGTGGAAAAATTTATGAAAGATCGTCACCTAAATTACCAGAATCTTTCCATTGCCCAGCTTCACCAATACATCATGGAAACCTGGCAGGAACATTGCCTTGCCAGAAGAGTTGAAAAGGATTTCAAGCGGCATCAGAATATGTTCACGCCTTCATTTTGCAAGAATGTCGCTAGATTACCAGATTGGGGTTGTGGTGCAGACAACCGCAGACATTTACAGTCTTCCTACAAATGTCATTCTAAGAAAAAGAAAGGGTTTCATACTAGTGAACCAAGATATCATCATCCTGATAAACCCTTGAAATTCTCCAGAAAGCAAAAGTTCCAAACCAGGAAGTCTAGGCCCAAGCCTAGAAAGTTTTTAAAACGACGGTCTTCTCAGGCAACTGACAAGAATTGTTTTTTCTGCGGAAAACCTTGACACTGGGCAAGCAAGTTCCCTAAGAAGAAAAGAAAACCTAAGCTTGCAGCTTTCTGCGATAATCTTGATTCTCGCTGGTGCAATAAGCCTGCATACGACGAAGCTCCCACAGGTGAATGTATATATCTTCCATCTGACTCTGAATCTGACTCTCCTAGTGATTCAGATATTGCTGACCAGCCCGAGCTTAATAAATTTTCTCCCTACTCTTCATCCGATCATTCTGACTCGGAAGCAAATTTAGGGGTGTTTGAGGTACCTGATTTTGATTTCAGCCTTAATATGTTCAATCTCTTCATGTTTTCCTCTCCTGCAAGACAACAATAATTAGAACGAGAAATTGCTGCTGTTGATCTCAGGATTTTAGAGCTTGAACCATACCAGTTTCCTGAGCGCAATTATCTTAGCGATAAGAAGAAGTAGCTACAGAAACAGTTATCAAGCTGCAAAGGAAAATAGAAGATAGAATATGAAACATATGTTTCATATAGCCCTGCAGAACTTTATGCAAACTACCCTGAAGGGCATCAAGAAAGGAAGAGCTTCAGAACAAGCCGACAACCAAAGCTGAAATTAGAGATCAGAGAAAAACAAGCAGAGCTGAGAGAGCTTTGTAAGAAGATTGAAGATTTGAAGAGCGAGGTCAAAGTGATTCAAAATGAGAGAGATCAATCATCGAACGATGATCTCAGCAAGCACTATGAGAGTGCATTAAATACTGAAGCCATAGACTAGAAGGAAGCAGAATCTCCTCCTCCTTCGTCGCCTCCATAGAACCTCATCAGTCTGTCTATGCTTTCAGGTCCGAAGTTGTTTATTCCTGTTTCTTTCCATCCTTGTGAATATAACCCTTACACTCCTTCTTGTATGATAGATTCAGGTTGTCAGGTCAATCTTTCTCGTGGTTCATCCCTTCCTAGTTACTACTGGGAAAAGACTGTTGATGGCAAAACAGCCATTAATGGAGCACCCATTTGTCTCCAAGCTAAAGCTGAAATAATGGTAAACTTTGGAACTATCAGTAGGAATTTAACCATCTACAGAATGGATGACATGAGTGAAGATGTGGTCCTAGGTTCTAACTTTCTCCACCAAGTTAGTCCATATTTTGTTAACCACCGTAAGAAGTTTTTCATTTGTACATTAGACAATAAGTATGTTAGGTTACCTTTGTCTTTCACTGCTCCATCTATTTGTCCCCAGCCTGAGCCATTGCCTGTACAGTTTCCTAACACCGCTCAGCTCATGAAAATGGAGCGCTATAAAGCCTTCTCAGATTTGCATGCAGATAAGACCTTAAAGAAAATTTCTGAGAAGCTGACAAAAGATTGTTGCTCAGACAGTCCAAATGCCTTTTCGACCAGAGAAAAGTATTTCGTCTCACTACCCTATGATCCTCAGCAGAAGATCAAACCGATGAAAGCTTCAGTAGCTTTAATGTCGCCATCAGAAGTTCAGTTCTGCGATTTGGAAATCCAAGAACTGTTGCAAAAAGGTTTGATAGAACCAGCTAAGAGCCCGTGGGCATGTAGAGCATTTATTGTCACTAAGCACTCTGAGCAGAAGGGAGGAAAGCCAAGGTTAGTGGTTAATTATAAGCCACTAAAAGTCACATTATAGAAAGTTCGCTATCCTCTTCCCAATAAAGCCAGGCTTTTACAGAGAATAAATGGTTGTGTGATCTTCAGCAAGTTCGACATGAAGTCTGGTTTCCACCAGATAGGAATTAAAGCTGAAGATAGGTTCAAGACAGCATTCGTGGTCCCTAGAGGTCAATATCAGTGGAGAGTGCTGCCATTCGGGATAAACAATGCCCCCTCCGAGTTCCAGAAAAGAATGGAGGACATTTTCATAGAATATAATTGGGCATTAGTTTACATCGATGATATACTAATTTGCTCTCATAGTCTGCAGGAACATCTGAAACATCTGTAGAAATTCTATGAATTAGTATATAAGCATGGATTAGTTCTATCCGAGCCAAAGATGGAGATTGGAAAAACAGAGATTGAATTTTTAGGATTCAAGATCCAGAAAGGACAGATAATCCTCCAAAATCATGTCTTGTCATGCTTTGATAAATTTCCAGATGAGATCTTGGACAAGACGCAGTTGCAGAGATTCTTGGGATCTTTGAACTACATTTAGCCCTTCTATAAAGGACAAGCCGAAGATATCAATTTACTTCAGCAGCGTCTAAAGAAGAATCCACCAAAATGGTTTGCTGAAATGTCAAGAGCAGTTCAGAAAATAAAGCTGAAAGTTATGAAACTGCCTTCTCTTTCTTTGCCTACTGGAAATGGCCAGCTCATTATTGAAACTGACACTCTCAGTCCACATGGGGTGGTGTTCTGCTGGAAGCCATTAACGGTAAATAAAATATTTGTGGCTACAGATCAGGCGCATTCAAAGGAGCCGAACTAAAGTATCCGTCAAGCCATAAAAAAATTTGGCTGTAAAGAAGACTGTCATGCACTTCAAGTTATTCCTGAAGCCTATCAAATTTATCATAAGAACGGACTTGAAGATCATGCCCGGCATCTTTAAGAACGAGAGCTTAATGGCTGAAAATAGTAGTAGAATTTTAAAATGGTTTTCATGGTTAAGCAGTTTTGATTATGAAATTGTTTATAAGCCCGGTTATTTGAATTGCTTGGCTGACATGTTAACCAGGGAATCTGCTCAGAAGCCACAGCCAAAGGCTTTGAAGATGTTTTCCACCGGAGGTAGCCAAGTGTGCCCACGGGTCTTGAACAGTCTTTCAAACTCTTTCCTCACCAGTAGATTCACGAATTATATCACACAACTCACGTTTCAACAGATGACTTATACAAGAAATTAACAAGATGCAGACAGAGATAACAATGGTTATTATTACTGTGAGATGGATATACATTATATCAACAAATACAGACACATGCAGATAGCCTTCGGAGGGCGAAGGTCGGCACTGCTTAAACACACCACACCTATACCAAGCTTCTGGTGAGATCTTATACCACTTAGGCAAGACTCAGAGCATACACGCTTGATTTACAGACTCAATGCTATACTACTTCAGATCTGTTCTGATGCAATCTTATACCAGAATGGCAAGTTGCAGAGCATACTAAGTCTGATTCCTAAACTTATTACAGACTCAATGCTTAAAAGCCGAGCGGACTACTTGCTCAAGACTCCAAACACCTAGACTTGTAGAGCAAACTTCTTGCTTAATGCGACTCAATGACCCAAATGAATCGATGCTCAAATGAGGCCTCGGGGCCTTTATTTATACAATCTTCTACCGGTAAGCCGGTAGGCATCGACTGCCACTAATCGGTCAGCCGGTAGATCCGACTGCTCAAACCTACACTAAAAGGTCATTACCGAATCATCCGGGGCGACAAGTGGGGACAACCACTGTCGTTATCTCATCCCTTAATTAGCTTTTGGCATTACGGGGACCCAGAATCTTCGGTCATGGCCGACAGACTCTAGACACAAGTACAAAGTGGAGCATAACTGGCCCATGGCAGTGTTATTCCCTAGCTATTACATATGTGAAGCATTAATCTGGCCCACATCAGATACAGTGTCGGACAAAACTGGCCAACTCAGCCTTCAGAGGGTCCACCACAGCTTCCTTATTCATAAGGATCACGTCCTTGAAGCATTTCATCTATCTTTGAATCATCTAAAGCATATTCATGACGGACAAAGATTTCATTTTCATCCATAGCTTCATATGGGACTGGAGATGGAGGTAGATATAGGAACTAGCCAAAACATCTTTCGATATCAGATCCTTTAAATAAAGGATTCGGCTCACATATGAATTCTCCTCTGAAATGAGATTCAACTTTATAGTCCAGCGGAATTTCTCTAGTCGTTACTTTGGACTCTAAATGGTCACCAGCAATAGATCGTCGTATGAATTTCTGCTGAACAAAGATTCTATTTCCAAGTGGTTTATACGTTTCGCCTTCATCGATTAGTCTAAACTTGAACCACTTGAAGTTCTGGTGAGCTACTTCAAAATCGGCCTTTATATGCAGAATGAAGTTTGCACGCCGATTTTCCCAATCATTTCTTGGACAGAAGGTATCCAAGAAGACATCAGTCCATCCAGACCAGATTTGATTGTAAGCTAAATCAGCAGGGTCTGCGCAGATGATGATGGTGCCTCTTTCTCTACAAAACTGGAGGATTAGATTGTATGATGTCCAAGTGAGGCGACCATCACACAGATCTACATAGCTTTCTCCATTCTTATCCTCGCCAAGCCAAACTTCGCGACATTCAGCAATCTTCGGATATGCATTACTGAAGCTCTCGAATGCATCTTTCTCCCATCGTTCTAGGATCTGTAATTTGCAGGGAGAGGTCTGAATGTTCTTGACCAAGGTAAGCTGTAGAAAACGCTTTGCTTCGTCCACAGAAGCATATTCCAAAGAATCTATGCAGACTTCTTCGGGGAAGGTATTGTCCCAAGGCAGGATGAACAATCCTTCTTTCTGGATCAGCTCTTCAGGTGTCTTTGGCGCTCGAGCTATCCTTTCTTCAACTGCAACTACTTTGGCAGTAGTTGGAGAGTTGTTGCGGCTGCGGAGTCTCTCATATAATTCTTTTCTCATCTGAGACTCTGTCATTGGGGCTTTTCCTTTAGCTAGATCCCTCGGGGGATCTTCCTCATCTTTTCCTGCTCCATAACTACTATCTCCGGCGGAAAACATCTTCAAAGCCTTTGGCTGTGGCTTCTGAGCAGATTCCCTGGTTAACATGTCAGCCAAGCATTTCAAATAACCGGGCTTATAAACAATTTCATAATCAAAACTGCTTAACCATGAAAACCATTTTAAAATTCTACTACTATTTTCAGCCATTAAGTTCTCGTTCTTAAAGATGTCAGGCATGATCTTCAAGTCTGTTCTTATGATAAATTTGACAGGCTTCAGGAATAACTTGAAGTGCATGACAGTCTTCTTTACAGCCAAAATTTCTTTATGGCTTGACGGATACTTGAGTTCGGCTCCTTTGAATGCGCCTGATCTGTGGCCACAAATATTTTCTTTACCGTTAATGGCTTCCAGCAGAACACCACCCCATGTGGACTGAGAGGCATCAGTTTCAATAATAAGCTGGCCATTTCTAGTAGGCAAAGAAAGAGAAGGCAGTTTCATAACTTTCAGCTTTATTTTCTGAACTGCTCTTGACATTTCAGCAGACCATTTTGGTGTATTCTTCTTTAGACGCTGCTAAAGTAAATTGATATCTTCGGCTTGTCCTTTATAGAAGGGCCGAATGTAGTTCAGAGATCCCAAGAATCTCTGCAACTGCGTCTTGTCCAAGATCTCATCTGGAAATTTATCAAAGCATGACAAGACATGATTTTGGAGGATTATCTGTCCTTTCTGGATCTTGAATCCTAAAAATTCAATCTCTGTTTTTCCAATCTCCATATTTGGCTCGGACAGAACTAATCCATGCTTATATACTAATTCATAGAATTTCTGCAGATGTTTCAGATGTTCCTGCAGACTGTGAGAGCAAATTAGTATATCATCGATGTAAACTAATGCCCAATTATATTCTCTGAAAATGTCCTCCATTCTTTTCTGAAACTCAGAGGGGGCATTGTTTATCCTGAATGGTAGCACTCTCCACTGATATTGACTTCTAGGGACCACGAATGCTGTCTTGAACCTATCTTCAGCTTTAATTCCTATCTGGTAGAAACCAGACTTCATGTCGAACTTGCTGAAGATCACACAGCCATTTATTCTCTGTAAAAGGTTGGCTTTATTGGGAAGAGGATAGCGAACTTTCTGTAATGCGACATTTAGCGGCTTATAATTAACCACTAACCTTGGCTTTCCTCTCTTCTGCTCAGAGTGCTTATTGATAATAAATGCTCTACATGCCCACAGGCTTTTAGCTGGTGCTATCAAACCTTTCTGCAACAGTTCTTGGATTTCCGAATCGCAGAACTGAACTTCTGATGGCGACATTAAAGCTGCTGAAGCTTTCATCGGTTTGATCTTCTACTGAGGATCATAGTGCAGTGAGACGAAATACTTTTCTCGGGTCCAAAAGGCATTTGGACTGTCTGAGCAGCAATCTTTTCTCAGCTTCTCAGAAATTTTCTTTAAGGTCTTATCTGCATGCAAATCTGAGAAGGCTTTACAGTGGTCCATTTTCATGAGCTGAGCGGCGTTAGGAAACTGTATAGGCAATGGCTCAGGCTGGGGATAAACAGATGGAGCAGTGAAAGACAAAGGTAACCTAACATACTTATTGTCGAATATAGAAATGAAAAACTTCTTACGGTGGTTAACAAAATATGGACTAACTTGGTGGAGAAAGTTAGAACCTAGGACCACATCTTCACTCATGTCATCCATTCTGTAGATGGTTAACTTCCTACTGATAGTTCCAAAGTTTACCATTATTTCAGCTTTAGCTTGGAGACGAATGGGTGCTCCATTAATGGCTGTTCCGCCATCAACAGTCTTTTCCCAGTAGTAACTAGGAAGGGCTGAACCACGAGCAAGATTGTCCTGACAACCTGAATCTGTCATACAAGAAAGAGTGTAAGGGTTATATTCACAAGGATGGAAAGAAACAGGAATAAACAACTTCGGACCTGAAAGCATAGACAGACTGATGAGGTTCTGTGGAGGCGGCGAAGGAGGAGGAGATTCTGCTTCCTTTTGGTCTATAGCTTCAGTATTTAATGTACTCTCATAGTGCTTGTTGAGATCATCGTCCAATGATTGATCTCTCTCAATTTGAATCACTTTGACCTCGCTCTTCAAATATTCAATCTTCTTACAAAGCTCTCTCAGCTCTGCTTGTTTTTCTCTGATCTCTAATTTCAGCTTTGCTTCTCGGCTTCTTCTGAAGCTCTGCCTTTCTTGATGCCCTTCAGGGTAGTTTGCATAAAGTTCTATAGGGCTATATGAAACAGATGTTTTATATTCTATCTTCTGTTTTCCTTTGCAGCTTGATAACTGTTTCTGTAGCTGCTTCTTCTTATCACTAGGATAATTGCGCTCAGGAAACTGGTATGGTTCAAGCTCTGAAAGCCTGAGATCAACAGCAACAATTTCTCGTTCTAATTCCTGTTGTCTTGCAGGAGAAAAAAACATGAAGAGATTGAACATATTAAGGCTGAAATCAAAATCAGGTACCTCAAAACCCCCCTAAATTTGCTTCCGAGTAGGAATGATCGGATGAAGAGTAGGGAGCAAATTTATTAAGCTCGGGCTGATCAGGAATATCTGAATCACTAGGAGAGTCAGATTCAGAGTCAGATGGAAGATATATACATTCACCTGTGGGAGCTTCGTCGTATGCAGGCTTATCCCACCAGCGAGAATCAAGATTATCGCAGAAAGCTGCAAGCTTGGGTTTGCTTTTCTTCTTAGGGCACTTGCTTGCCCAGTGTCCAGGTTTTCCGCAGAAAAAACAATAACCTCTTCTTTTATTTAGGTCAATCACTTTGTAGGCTTTCTTGAAAAGAGAAAGGACATTATCTTCACTAAATATAGAGAAACCTTAACACAGATACACCCTAGAGAGAAAAGCACAAATATTAAAGTGAGAGAAGAGTTGCTGAAGTCACCATGGGCAATGTTTATGAGATTTTATAGGTTTGTTCCAATGGTTTTCAAGACTTTATATCTTAAGGATTTATTGTTCAAGACTTTATATCTTAAGGATTTATTGTCAATGATGTTTTTATATCTTAAGGATTTATTGTTCAAGACTTTATATCTTAAGAATTTATTGTCAATGATGTTGCCATAGTGAGGATAGTGATGGTGTAACACGTTATTAAAATTAGCAGAGTCAGTGAATATTGATAATTGTAACTAGTTACTTAATTTTGTGGAGATGGCTGGTGAATCTTGATGATTGCAGTCAACCACTTAATTTTATGAATATGGCAGGTTGTAATAAAAACTAAATATTAAATTTATTAAGAGATCATTATAGTTATTCATTTATTATATAACATAAACATTAAACTAATTAATATAAATATAATACATATACTATTTAAAAACAAAAATAAAAAACTGATATCCACTTGACTAAAATCATTTAATTGGAATCTTAATCAAAATACATTTAAACTTAACAAAATACAACAATCATAAAATGAATTCCAGTTTAGTTTTACATTTGTTACACAAAAATTAATCTTATCCATAAGCAGCATAAAACTAGAGATCAAGTTACCCAGTTGCACATTTACTAAAATTGCACTCTTAGAATATAGCTATGACTGAAATCGCTATTTGAACGTAATTTGGGCAAGTCTGCAGAAGAGGTTGCTGACAAACGGGGCGTTCTAAGTGCCCTTTATATTGCGCCCTGCAGTTCAAATTCATTCACTGCATTTTAAGAATGATTACTTAACCAGTTCTGAACATATGGAAAAATGAAACAGCAATCATTGATATATAATAATAATAATAATGCCCATTTCCTTAGCTCGGTTAAAAAAACCCCAAAAATATTATAGCAGTTCGGCAGTGACAAGAACAGGTTTGTCTGTTGGTAGATAGATACGTACAACAGGTCACTGGTTCGAATCCTGCACCTGCAATCCGTCCGTAAAGAATATGATAGCTGTGTCTACGTCTGGCTATGGCTATGGCTATTTACAGGCTGTCATGACATGTCTGTTTGTTTTTATATATGAAATGAGCGACAGGGCCAGAGGGTCAAATCCACCCCATGTGATAAAGCGCAGAGAGTAGTACAACATACTGTTCACATAGAGCCGCCCTGCCCCCGACCTCCATGGCTGGCTGCTTGCTTGCTAACTATACTCATCATCATTATCATTTACGTTACAGGTTACGTTCAGAAAAATAGCAGGTCACAGGAAGCATTCCCCAAATAGTTTGCCTTTTCTCACTCTCCATGAAAATTAATGTAAGTTGAAAACCCCTAGTTTATCAAATGGAAATTAATGTAAGTTGAAAACCCTAGTTTTGGGAGTTGTCCAACCCCTAGTTTATTCTCACAAAGTTGGAAAATTCTTTCCACCCAAGGTGTTTTGGGAGTTGTCTAACTCCGTGTTAGCTCATGCCAATTCGTTCATATATTGGCTATATTAATTTTCTACTTGAGACTGGTTAAAACATAGAGTTATTTGGTTTATTGTAAAATTTTATTCCTATGCTCAAAACGGTTAGAAATAAGCATTCCTAGGTCACCATAGTTTTGACACATTAGAAGGTTAGGGAGGTATGTATTCTACCAAAGTTTATGAAACTGCAATGTAATGTGGGTGTACCTAGGGTGCTATAAGAGATAGTCTTTCATCCTCAACTTTTGAATATTCTCACAAAGATGGGAAATTCTTTCTACCCAAGGTGTTTTGGGAGTTGCCCAACTCCCTCTTAACTTATGCCACTTTGTTCATATACTGGTTATATTAATTTTCTATTTGAGACTAGCTAAAACATAGAGATACTTTTGATCTTCTAGATTAGGGTTAATGACCTTATTATAATACCTTAATTTTCTTTTAACTTTTAATTCTTTGTGTCACCACTTTTTCTCTTTAAAATTAAATAAAATAATATTTTTAATATTATTGATATTTTGTAAAATAACATTTTTATTAATTTCTTAATGGTTTAATCAAATTATACATCTTTATAGCATCCTCTCTTTTATATATATACCCTGCATCCTCTCTTTATATATATACCCTGCATGAAAAAGTGAATGTCCTTTATATAGAGTTCAATAGTTAAATGTTTAACAACATAATGCAAGCATTTTGTAAGTGGATTGTATTCATGGTTTTAAGGTAAAATAATTATCTGAAACTAGGTCAGTGTGCGTTTAATAATGTAGATGAGCATTGTGTACTTTATAAATCAGCCTTTTAGATGTATTAAAGCTTTTTGTCAAACAATAATTTCAAGCCAATGTAGGCCTTCTAGTCTTGATGAAGACGTGCTATGTGATGATAAAAGTTAATCCCTAAAATGTTTTCCGGCAAATGTTGCTATATAATTTTTAAAATTTTAATGATTATACATAATTGTAATTTACAAATTTTCAAAAAAAATGAAAATACTTTTAATTAAATAATTTTAGCTTATCTTGACCTTCTGGATTAGTATAACAAGTCGCCACCAAAATTAATTGCCTATGATGGATTTCTTTAAAATATGATGGATTTCCTAAAGGTTTTTTTTACCTAAATTAAAAGGACGATGATTTCCCTTAAACCAATTGAAGAAAAACAAGTGGAATAAGCAACAAAGTTGCTTAGTACCTGCCTCCTAAGAAGAGATTGAAAATATATAGTAATAGGATAATTTTGCTATAAAAATATATG
>LPNX010839682.1:124518-154533 GCA_001517045.1 Pseudotsuga menziesii
AGCAAATAGAAATATTTTTATTAAAATTTAAAATATTTTTTTAAATTACTCTAAGTCATACTTTGGAAAACAGAGTTTAATTTTTTAAAACTGGCTCAAAAAACACCAACTAATAGCAAAGTCAACCAAAGTCAAAAGTGAACGATTACAATATACCTGCATAAGTGCATGAGGCAGGTATAAAAAACATTTAAATAAAATTTCGCATAACTTAATTAGTATGACAAATGTTTTAATATTGACTCTTCCTTCTAAGTGAAAAAGAGTGTAGGACATCTTCAATACCATGAGCTCAAATCGTATTAACCCATCTTCAATAATATGAGTTTTAAAGAATTGAATTTTAATAGTGGACGATTAATTATATGAAAATTATCAATGATGTATTTTTAGGGATTATAATGATTGAAAGTATAATTATTTTGTTAATTTTGTTGGGTATTTGGTTAATTTTGTGTTGTCAAGTGTTTCATTTGAATTCTACTAAGTGAAGTGCACTAGTTTATAGTGATAGATTTACTAGGGATGACATCGGGAAATATGGGAAAACATTTATTAGGTTTCCCCACAAAGTTGGTTACTTGAACAATGTTGTTAAAATGTTGCTGACAAAGATCATATAGACTACTAAAGGAGCATATAGTTCTAAAGGATCAAGACAAGAGAAGAAATAGAGCAAGTAGATCTAGCTCAAAGGTAGAGGAAGAAGATTCGTAAATGGATACATGTTGACAGAAATGTCATAGATAATACCATGAACTATGAGAGGAAAGTTGAGGCCAAGCAAAGTGTTAAGGCACGTGTTTGTCTATTGTTTTTCGTTATTTCAAATATTCATAAACATTAATCAAACTTAATAAACCAGTTGTATGAATCTTTATGGCTTGAATGCATTCATGCATATTTCCATTTGTTTCCTACAACAAGTCACTTATGTGTTCCAATGCATAATATATAAAATGGGTCAATAGAGCATTTTGGCACAATTAAATATAATTTACGAGAAGGGGTTTGTTGCCCATTTTTCTATATCATTTGGTATTGAATTCAAGTAAGGATTTTGGTACAACTTCGATGTGGCAGAATTTGTTGTTTCCCATTAGGTGGAGCATCACTTCAAAATGGTCCATAAAGGTCAAAGAATGGTCGTTTGTAGAAATTGAGGAGAAAAACATATTAAATGATTGGAAACCAAGAAGAGTGGTGAGATATAAGAATATTGTTCCAAACCAAAGATGGAAGAGAATGAGGAGCAAGGTAGAACTATGAAAATTATCATATGTTATAGCTTATCAAAATTTTGAAGAACAAAGGAAATGTGAGAGTGGAAGTTATCTATTATGGTGGAAGAAACTTGAAGGATGAACCTTGGTAGAATGGCTAGGAAAAAAGAAGATATACTTCAAAGTATAACAAGATTAAGAGCCAAGAAAGGATAAATTTTATAGTCACGAGATTGAGGGAACATATACTCTAGTGAGAGTTTGTGTAGAAGGAACAAATGTGGAAGAACAAGGAGAAGAATCAACTTGGAGTAATATGTAGTCACAACCCCTTGCATGGATTACCTAACCATGAGGTGCAATGTTATCAGGAATATAGCACCTTCTGTGGACAGAAGTTGTTCCTCTGGTCTGAATGGTTCAAATCCAGAACAAATGAGTCACAACTAGGTTGAAGACTTTCATTAGAAACTGTAGATGCCTGGAATAAAATATCTGATGGAAGACCTGCATAAACACACGACAAAATCAAAGACACCAGAAAACTATCCATAGATCCATATTAGTGACTAAGGAATCTGATAATACACATGTGAGATTATAACACAACAGATATATGGGAAGGAAATCAACTTTGCATTAATAGATGAACTGAAAGAGCTTACAAGCGTTTTGCGATAATGTCGATGCATTCCTTCACAAGACTAACATCTCATCCCCCATAGCTCTAACTTGCTCCTCTATGCTCTCTAATGGATTAGGCCAGGATGTTAATTTAGCAGCATAACTTTACTCCTTTCTTCTCCCCCCAACCATGGAGTATGAGCCTATTTGTATAGGGCTCAAAGGGATAGGAATGGTTGAGAAATAGGTGGGTGAGGTGGCCATAAGATTCCCAAAGCATGGATCTCGAGCTTAACTGGCCCAGGTGAGTAGGGATAAGGCTAGACACGAAGCTTCGTGAAACCTCCTTTTTCACTTTTTACCAAGGGCACTGTTTATACTCCCTTATGACAGAGCGGTGTAAGGTGAGAACCACGCCAAAAAAAAAGGTGAAAGGTGCCACGCACTGCCTGGATTCCACATAACTTGGGCAGTGTTGCATAAGGTACCTCTTATATGCTTAAGGGAAAGAGCGGTGATGGAATTTTGTATGTTAGGATCATGATCCGGATTTATGCAGGAATGCAACATAATACACAAATAACCATAGAAACAAAGATGCAGTAGAAATAACACTTCATTTCATTAATCAAAGAACTAAAACTTGTTTACATACATAATGGAAATAAACTAGCTAGAGTGTTGGTAGCTTATCTCTGAGAAGAGATGTGGCGGCTACATGCCTCTAAACTCTGTGTTACAATGAGGCTCGAAGGGCTATATATTATTGAGAAACAATGGAAACCCTACACATCCAAAAACCTAACCCTAGGAGGCGAAACGCCAGAAGGTGGGCCCCATTGGGTAACTTGGTACATCAATTTCCTGGGGTCGTAACTTTGGCATACTACCTCTGTTTGACTCACATGATACATCGTTAGAAATATCTATTTAAGGACTACATCCATTAATGACAAATATTGAGTTCAAAATAGACTCATATTTACCTGGCCATTCGATGCTGAAAAAACATTGTTTAGGGCCTCAAAACGACTACAGAAGTTTAGGACCTGAAAACTGCCAAAAATAGTAAATTGTGCTATAATTAAGGAAACTGGAAAAGTGAAAGAAACAATGTTGGGGGTCCAAGTGGAATAGGCGGGTGGCCACCAATATCCTCCTAGATCATTCCTCCCCCCTTAGGAAGCAATGGTCCCCATTGCGTTGAGTTCCTCCATGAGATGAGGAAACTTCTATTGAACTTGGTCCCTGGTGAGCCACTTTCGCTGGTGAAGGAGTTGGCCTAATTTGACAACTCGATATAGTTGGATCTTCTGCTGGTAGGTGTAATTTTATCTTTGTGTCCACAATCCGATCAGTTTGGCTTGTTCCATACAGTATGGCTTTAACTCTGTTGGTGTGAGTTGTTCTGCCACGTCTGATGTGTCCAATCATAGGTGGAAAGTATGTCCAAAGGTAGTCCACATTAAACACTGGGTAAAGACTAACGAATGGTGGAATACTAAGCTCAAAGGCATTGTCCCCTATAGCCTTGGAGGTCGTGTATGGCCCATATCGGAGCGGGCAAAGCTTGCGGTGGGGTCCAGCGAGGCACTCCTTCTACAAATGTAGCCACACTTTGTCGCCCACCTGGAAGTTGTGTTGCACTCGATGTTGACCATGTCACTACTTGTACCTAGCATTGGATCTATCCAATATGTCATGAAACTATTGGTGAATGTGTTGAATGCGCTTAATGAAGTTGTTCACCTTGTAAAATTCAGACTAGACATGAGCTAAACCATCCTGAGTAAATGCAAATGGCATGGCTACATCAATGGGACATAGTGGTTGGAATCCCAAGACCACCTGAAAGGGGCTGTGGTTGGTTGAACTATGGAGGCACTAGTTATAGCTATGTTGTACATAGGGGAGGCTCTTATCCCATGTGCGTGTATTCTTTGAGTTGTACATGCGCAAAATGTGTACGATCATCCTATTGACGACCTCTGTCTGGCCATCAGTCTGGGGATGGAAAGTTATGGACTTTGTGAGCTTGGTGTCTAGCATTGACCATAGGCTAGACCAGAATGTACTAAGGAACATGTTGTCCCGATATGAGATTATAGACTGTGGTATCTGAAAGTGTACCCACACTCGTTCAAACAAGAGTTTAACAGTGGCTTCTACTATGATATTCTTCTTGTAGGCCACCATTATGGCCATCTTTAAGAATCTGTCGATGACCACGAACACATAGTCATTGTTGTGCTTAGTAGAAGGAAGGCCTGACATGTAATCCATGGATATGGATTCCCAAGGTCGACTAGGGGTAGGAAATGGAGTATAGAGGCCTTGCTTCTTGATGTACAGTTTGGAAATGGTGCGAGAAGTGCAGGATTAGATGTACTTCCCGATGTCCTGTCGAATATTCGGCCAATAGAAATACTTCTGCAGTACTGCCACTATTTTCTTGACCTCGAAATGCCCAGCGAACCGACTATAGTGTGCTTCCCAAATCATCTTGGCACGCTCACTTGAAGGAATACAAAGGTGTCCCATGTGACATAGTAGTGCATCCTGGAGGTGAAAATTTGGAACTTGGTTTCCCTCCAAGACTGTCCTGTATGTGTGGCTGAATTATGGATCACTCTTGTAGAGAAGCGGCTAATCATAAGTCTCGTTCCCATAAGAGTTGAGCGGGGTAGTTATCACCACAATCGGTGGTTAGCTAAGGAAGTCTGCAACATTATTGGTGCTTCCCTTCTTGTACTTGATGTTCAAATTAAACTATTGTAGATATGTGGACCACTTCTGATGGCGATCATTCTGTAACTTCCCTTGTGTCTGTATGAACTACAGGGTTCAGTGTTCTATGTGGATGATCGTTTCATTCCCCAAAATATAATGCTTCCATTGTCGGCAAGCCTGTACAATCAAATACATCTCTTTGTCATAAGTGGTATATTTGGGGACTGTGTCGAACAATGTCTCACTGTGATATGCCAATGGATGCCCTTGTTGAGTAAGGACTACCCCAATAGCATAGTCAGAAGCATTTGTCTCGATCTGAAATGGTTGTTGCAAGTCTGGTAATGTGAGCACTGGGGCACAGTAGAGGTGATATTTCAATTCTGAAAACTCTTTTTGTTGAGTTTCTGAACAGAATAATTTTGCTTCCGCTCCTCCCTTGGTGATTTGACTCAAGGGCCAAGGGATATGAGAGAATCCCAACACAAACCTATGGTAGAAATTAGCAAGACCCAGAAAGTTGCGAAGCTCTATTAGAGTGATTGGGATTGGCCACTCTGGAATGACTTGGATCTTGGTTGGATCCACATGTACCCCACACTCATCAATAATGTATCCCAGATACTGAACCCGGGTCATGCCAAAATTACACTTGTCTAAATTGGCACACAACTTGTGCTTTCGATGTCTTTGGAGGACTTGTCGGATGTGGTGGACATGCTCTTCCCAAGTCTATTTGAATATCAGGATGTCATCCATGTACACTAATACAAATGAGTTGGTGAATGGACCCAAGATGTCCTCCATTAGTCTCACGAAGGTTGCAGGAGCATTCATCAGCCCAAAAGGCATGACCAACCATTCGAAAAGGCCCTCCTTGGCTTTGAAGGAAGTCTTCCACACATCGATCGGTTCGATTGGTACCTAGTGATACCTGGACTTTAAGTCGATCTTGCTAAAATATTTCGCCCCTTTAAGCTGGTCCAGGAGGTCATCAATTCGTGGGATCGGGTACCTATTCTGGACAGTGATCTTGTTTAGCACCTGATAGTTAATACAGAGTCTCCAAGTCCCATCCTTCTTCTATACCAACATGATCGGTCTCCCATAGGGCAATGAACTTGGCCGGATGTGACCCTTCTGCAATAGCTCCTGAATCTGCCTCTTGATTTCATCGTTCTCCAGAACAGAGCGTCGATAGATCGGTCCATTATGCAGCAGCGCACCTGGGGTTAGATCGATGGGGTACTTGACCTAACAATGCAGAGGCACCCTCGTGGGTGAGGTGAATATGTCCCAGTACTCCTCCACGACCTTGTCCATTTGTTGTTGTCGTGCGAACGATGCCTGTCTGGTTTTCGTGGCTACGATCTTCTTCTTTCCCTGAGAGCAGATCATCAAGAAAACAAATTTCCTTGTTTTGGAAATGAGTTTACTGAATTCTTTTGTAGTAACTAAAGAGATAGCAGCAGAAGGTGGTACCTCTGGTATCCTATACAATTTATTTCCCAACCTAATAATAACAACATGAGGCTAAGAATCATGCAAAGAATGTCACTTCCATAAGTATGGTTGACCTAATAATACATCACAAACATCAAGAGGATCCATATCACATAATACCTCATCAATGAAGGGCTTAATGTTGTAGGGAAGGAGACACTATTGGCTAACGCGGAGATCCCGTCCTTGGTGAAGCCACCTGATGGTGTACAGCTGCGGGTGTGCTATGGTCGACAAGCTCAACTGCTTCATGACCTCTGCTTAAATGAGGATCTTTTGGCTCCCACTGTTGAAAATGAACTGTAGCGGGGAACCCTTTACCCACATCTAGGAGTGGAAAAGACACTCCTCCGCCTCTCAATCTTCTGGTTCTTCCTTTTGGATCTTTGTGGTGGAAACGGTGGCATTGGGCTCTGCATCGATAATCTTCTTCCCTCTATCAGTCCCCTTCTCAGGTTTTAATTCAGTGTCAGAGTATGCATCTGATTCAGAAGCCTTTATCTCAGCCACCATTGACTTCTTTACCCGACACTCACTTGTGTTGTGAGTGTGGCTCTTATGGAACTCGCACCACTTTCTTGCTTCCTTCCTCAGCTTCATAGTGTTGCTATTTTCTTGCGGATTTGGTAAGTTGTCTTGATTCCCCATGCCTTAGCTGTGTCCTTGGTTCTATAGTTTTGGGGCACCTTTCGCTTGCTTCTGATTTGCAGATCCAAAGTCTCGCTTTTTCTGTTTGAATTTTTGCTCAATTTTGGCAGCATACCTTTATGTCGTACCAAGTGAGGAGATGTCGAGGAAATCCATTTCCTCCTGAATGTATATGTGCAGAAAACTGTGGTACTTCGGCACCAAATGTTTCTCTGAATCTTTGATACCCAATTTGGTGCGCATGGTATGGAACAGATTTGTCAGCTCATGCACATCTTGATCTCTTTGTTGTTGCAACGTATTCCATTGTATGTACTTGTCCTCATAGATCCCCACGGTATAATATTGTCCCTTTATGGCATCTCGAAAAGAATTCCAAGTGTGTATGGTTGAGAACAAGGAGGGTTCCTCCTCATCCTTTCTCTCATAGTAGGTTTCCCACCAATCCTTAACATGGGGGTGGCTTTGAGTAAAGAAAAAATAATATTTTCCCAGTCAGAAAAGTCATGAACCGAGAAATATCCTTCTAATAGATTCAACCATCTATCTACGGCATCTGCATCTATTCGGCCATCAAATATGGGAATGTCAAATTTTACTTGTACCTTAAAAGGGGTTGTGCCTCCAGAGTGGCTGCTAGATGCAGATGCGCCACCAATGGGAAGTCGTTGAAGGCTCTGAAGTTATCCATCATCGCATTCCTTTTTTTTTTCAAGGCCCTCCTCGAGCAACAATTTGATACGATATTTTGTGCCCTCATCTTTCTTTTTCATCCCCCATGGGAGGCCATTGGTATTTGCGAGGCTGATCTTGCAAAGGTTCAACTAGATTGAGCCCTAACTCCTTATACTTTGCCCTTGTTGGGGACATGCAAAGAAGGATCGAGAAAGAGCAGATTGCTTTGATACCACTATTCGATATTTATGCAGGAACGCAATAGAATACACAAATAACCATAGAAAGAAAGATACAGTGGAAATAACACTTCATTTCATTAATCAAAGAAATGAAATTTGTTTACATACATAATGGAAATAAACTAGCTAGAGTGTTGGTAGCTTATCTCTGAGAAGAGATGTGGAGGCTACATGCCTCTAAAATATGTGTTATAATGAGGCTCGAAGGCCTATATATTATTGAGAAACAATGGAAACCCTACACATCCAAAACCTAACCCTAGGAGGTGAAATTCTAGAATGTGGGCCCCGTTGGGTAACTTGGTACATCAATTTCTCGGGGTCGTAACTTTGGCATACTACCTCCGTTTGAATCACATGATACATCGTTAGAAATATCTATTCAAGGACTACATCCATAATTGGAAAATATTGAATTCAAAATGAAGTCATATTATCCTGACCATTCGATGCCGAAAAAACGTCATTTAGGGCCTCAAAACGGCTATGGAAGTTTAGGACCCGAAAACTGCCAAAAATAGTAAATTGTGCTACAATTAATGAAACTAGAAAACTGAAAGAAACAATGGTGGGGGTCCAAGTGGAATAGGCGGGTGGCCACCAATATCCTCCTGGATCAGATCAACATCTAGAGCACTGTTTCACTTAAAGTTTGGGATTTGAGGGAAAATAAAGGTGTTAGAGATCTTATCACATGCTAGTGACAGGATTTGGGTATAACAGAATGCCCCCCAAAGCATGAGGCTAGAGGGATATGATATGCGAGAGCTTTAATAGAGCAATTTATCACTTAGAGGTAAGAGCCAACTTGATCAAAGAGTATCATCGAGTAGGCATCTGCAATACATCAATACTTTAACTCATGAGTAAATGTAACCTCATCATGGTTGCAGACCAATACAAGCCAGATCCATGAGAGGAATAAACAACCATGGCTACTAGAATACAATGTAGATCCATGTGATAGAGGACTCAAACTTGGACATAGCTACCAGATATACAACATAGATCTATGTCATACAGACACAAATTTGAGCATAGCCATGACCATAAAAATGTGGATCCATGCTGGTACTTTATACAATATACTCCATCGCAACCTGGGGAGAAAGCTATGAGTGCTTAACAAATATCTAAGGTATTTGTCTTGTCTTCCACAAAGTACGATTCTATCCATGTGATTACAATGTTCTAAAGTTGAACATGGTAAAAACCACTTGATTACCGGCCAATGATGTGAACCATTAACAAGTGCAAGGGAGATCGCCATTAATGTCAATGATTCCCAAGGTACCCTAGTACAATCTACTGATTGTGAATAGGTTTTTTGATGTCAAACACCCAGTGGAATATTTTGATCAAAGGTCAATGATGTGAACCTTTGTCGAGAGGGAGAGAATCTGTCATTGAGGCATACAAATCTCAAGGTACTAAACTTGTTTCTAAGACTATTTCTCGGATGATGAGTTGATGTCGACGGGAATAGTCTCGTCGAAGGAGGGCCATGATGAATCCCACATCGATGACACGAAACATAGAACAAAGTTCTGGAATGTTGTAGATAATGTAACCATAGGACTGACTCAAAGGTACTGACACAAAGGTTGTTTTAACTGTACAGGTAAACTTCTTACTTCCTTTGAACATCAGAATGCAGGACAAAAAGACTTGGAAGCATGACTAAAATAGACAGACACACAATACGACTGTGGACAATGCATTCTTTTGAAAGACTCAAAGGAGTGATATGAATCATGAAAGTGGATCGACTTGTAAGTCAGCTAAATACCCAATTGACTGAATGATATGTAGACAAGTGCCATGTTCAATGGTGACAAACAACTGCCATTTAATTTGAAAAATGATTCCCTTCCCTTAATTCCCCCATCATGATTGATGAGTGCCTCTTTTCATTTTTACAAGTCCAAAGAGGGTAACAAACACTCGTTTTAGCTCATCCGACGACAATTCCATTCCCATATATTTCACGAACTTGAGAAAGGAGGGATTTGTTCCCAACAAAGGGTTTCTCAATGTTTAGTTCAACTAGTCCAATGAAAGCAAACTCGGTATTGTTCATGTTTAGAGAGTCTGAACGAAGACGAAAGAAAACTCTAGAGGGTCCTTTTTCGTATGATTTAGTCTCTAGAGCCTGAAAAAGCATAAAATAATCCCTGAGATAACTCTTATCGTCATGATTGGCTGGATTGTTCCTTTTTCATAAATAGTCTATCCAAACCGAAAAAAGAGAGAACCTACCGTCGGAGAGATGACTCTTAAAACACTTTTACGAGTATGAAGAAGACAAGTACTCGACAATCTTTTCATATTTAAGGAGTTCGAAAAGATCTTAAAGGAGACTCCATTAGGTTTCTTTTTTCACGATCAGAAGTTTTACGAGCCTAAAAAGAATCGGAAAAATACTCGAAACTTTGATATTGAGTTCTAAGAGCATGACCAAAGTGTCGAAACAAACACTTGAGGACTTTTTCCATTTTATGGAGTTACGAAAAAGTCAAAAACAAACTCCCCATAGACTTTACTATTTCCGCTTTTACTCTTGTAAGACTAAAAACGATCATTAATGTCTCAAAAAATGACTTTAATGAACTATATAAATGGGTTCTTATATAATAATGATTTTTGAAATATTAACATAACATTTAAAAACGCTAAAAATATATATATATAAGTTATTTGAATGGTAAAAATCAAATCATTTTACTATTTACCACTTGGTGAGAACATTTTGGAGAAAATTGAGCTAGATCTTTAGTCAGTGATTCCAAGAGATTCCACCATCTGTTTCGAGCAACATCTAGACTAGGTAAATGATTGAACCTTAGCCTTTCCTTTTAATGTATTCATTTTTTATTTTGGGGAGTTTTTGGGTAGTTTTAGGCAAGCCCTAAATCCGAAATACGGGCACCGCTCCTGCCCCTTACGGGACAGTCGGTGCCTGATAAGAACCGCACCTGATCAACTGCACTCAAGTGGTGCCATCGCTCTGTGCAAATGGTGCTCAGGAAGTACCAGCCGTGAGTATGTAAATTTGAATGGGCAAGCAAAAATATGATTTTTTAAATGATTTTGATTATTGATTATGTTTTTAATTAGCCCATTTATTATTTTTGGTAGGTTCTTACTGATAAAAAATGGTTATATGGAAAGAATGGCAACACGATAATGATGATTCCTTCGCCGAGGGAAATGTGGGGTGCATAGCTACATTGAGGGGTTGTGTCCTCCTAAAATTCTTCTGCACTCCTAGAATGGTATCCCATGAGCGCTTGTTGGTGAATATCCTTCATAAGTGGAACCCCGAGAAACAATAATTCGAGGTGGGAGCCCATGTGTTGACTATTGAGGTAGAGGATATCTACTTCTTGACAGGATTATCCAGAAAAGGTGCTCCTATTTCACTGACTGGTTCTCATGGAGGAGATGTGACCACTTAGGAGTTTATCAACCATCATTGCATACCTAGTACTAGAACATCTGGGAAGAAAATTCCCATTAAGGCAGTGGTGGATGATCCTCTATGTACAGTTCTTTTCACTATGCAGTGGGTGGCTGGGAGCCAAGGAGCTCATTAGGATTCCAGAACACACATGCTATTTTCTATAGAGGCCATGGAACCTACTATCTTTAACTGGGCAAAAGCATTACTACCGGTCTTCAAGGACCAGCTGACCAAGTTTCGGCAAAGAGAGTTGAAACGGTTCATCTATGGATCCATCTTAGCATGTTTCTTCTTTGAGCGGGTCCATCACTTAAGGCTCCAAGTGGTATTTACTGATATGAGGGCAAGATACCCTCATATGCTAAGGTGACTCAAGATTATGGCCTGCACGAGAGCAGGAAGAGGCAAAGTGAAGTTTGGGGCTCCATTTTTCCACTGGATGAATGATCAGATCCTCATGATTGAGGATTATAAGTATACAGGTACTGACTTCAGGATTAACCCTGACCTACCACTTCCATCTGTTACATAGTGGAGAGACATGGGTAAGAAACAAAACCCTAAAATGGAAAATTGTATTTTTGTATTTTTATATTTTTATTTTTTATGTATAGTAACAAGACCTACATATCTTCATGCATATGTTGGATTAGCACGACCTGGGGGTTCTTCCCCACTGGACATATGAGCGGGATCTTGGTTTGTTCAACAAGGTGACAACTCGATGGGAGAGCTAGAGGAAAACCTAGAGAGGTTGAATCTAGATATACCTGATGCATCGATTAATGACCTCCCCATGAGGTATCAGAGGCACATTGGAGGTGTGCCAAGATGCTTTAGCCGACTGCTACATAGAGTAGTATAGGCTGTCATGTGCTACCACGAGCATCACTAGATAATTGTACATGATGTATTTCTGAAAGATGATATAGCTTCAGTATTTTGTATGATTTTGTACTTCCTGAAAGCCAGATCGCTTCAAATGAGGTCTCATGACCTATTTTTGTAAAACACTTTATATATATATATACACAGACTTTTATTTCTGGTGTTTATATGTTCCAAATGGAAAATGTATTTACATGAGTTTTATGTGTTTTTACTGTTTATTTACAATATGATGAACCATGTTTGATTTTCATGTTATGAATGGGCAATATACCAGTCTAGGATATAATTTACTAATGAGTCAGCAACTACATTGTCTTCCCTAGGATATGCCTATAAGTAATAAGTAATAACGTCAAATGACCTTTCCAATAGACGCACCCTCTGATAGAGACGGAGCAATACGGTATTTTTGATGGTATAGACCTGGTTCAAATGACAAACCACTAACTGCGAGTCCATGAAAACTACCAAATCACGAATGTCCCAGGATGCAGCCTCAGTCAGTAGACCTATGGCTGCCTCATACTCGACGATATTGTTGGTAGCTGGACCAATAAAAACCGCTCCTGAACTGACCAAATCACGAGCTGGCGAATAGAGAACCTAAGCAGTCAAGTCAAGGTTCAAGGTATGGCAGAAAGCACCATCAGTGAAGCCATAAAAAGCCATATGTTCTGCATAACCAAAACATGGTATAAACAGTTTGGACACTAAAACTCAAAACCATATTGAAAATACTAAAACACACTAAAAAATGAAACAATGTACATATATACAAGGCACCATACATGAATGATCTAGGCATAGTACCTCTTCAGGTACAACCCATTGTGAGGTTTCCCGAAGGGGACTCCGTCATAATCCACAAGCTCATAGGTCCCTTTCTCTAAAACCTTGGAAATGATAAAAGGACCTGTCGCAGCTGCAACAATTTCCCAAAATTCCAAAAAAATTAGGACCCTCCTTTTGCTTGAATTAGTTTGATTTTCTTCTTGGATTTGGTCTGAGAACTTTTCAGAAAGACTTTGCTTATGCTATGGATTGATCTACAGCTGGTTTCAATTTTTCTAAATGATTAAAAAAATTCAATGATTGATCAAACCTTCATCATTTTCCTTTAATTGCGTTTTCATCGTGGCTGGATCGGAAGTGTATTTGTTTCCCCCCCCCCCTGTTGCGGACATATATTCGGTTTTTGACTTCGAATTTTCTCCTGTTTCGACTGGTTTTTAATCGGCTACTTTTTTATTTTTGCATTGGAACTGTTATGACTTCTTCTTCCGCCGTTGTGGATGGAAAACCACATTCTCTCCCGATTATGGCTTGTTTTTTTCGTCGAGCCCATACATCTTGGGCTGTCGCCGTTGCGGCTGCGGGAATTTTTTCTCCTTCCGACCGTTTGAGTCATTTTACCTTCAACGTTGCGGAGGGTCGCGCCTTGTAGCTCCGCCGTTGCGGCTGCCGAATGATTTTCCTTGCCGATCTCTTAGTCGTTCCGCTTCTGACACCGACCCCGTGTTGCGGAACAGTTTATCACTTGTACCCCCGACGTTACAAATGCTGATGTCCTTACGGTTCCGCCGTTGTGGATGAAAGAAGTGATAGCCCTTCCGATGTGTATTTGTTTTCCTTCCGATTCAGACTTTACCCATTGCGGATGGCTTAACGCTTTGGCCGTCCACCGTTGCAGAAGGAAGTTTACTTTCGTCTTCCGATCCAAATGTCTCCGACGTCCGATTTTAACTTATGTTACCCGCCATGAAAGTTTGACCATTTGTCTATGTATGAGGTTGGGGGGGCACGGTGGATTATTATTCTATTGTTATTTTTCAACTGCCGTACTCTGTCGCTATCGTGCTGTTGATCGCTCGAGCTTGTTCGGACCCTACTTCCGGTACCCATGTCCAAGTGGCAACTGTGGAAGCCCGACCGTCCTAGTCCCGCCATACACACCGGTTACACATCAGTGCCAGGTAGGCTTCTATTGCCTTTCCACGTTCCGTTGAGCGTCTGGTGGTTGTTTTCCACGGTTAGGTTTTGCGGCTATTTCTTTCCTCATAGTTGCGTGTATATATTTTGGTTCTTGGTGATAGTGCTATCCGTGGGGAGGGGCATTTTGACCGGCATAGTATTTTTTCCCCACCGCCGTTGTCATGTGACCCTGCGTGTAGAGGATGAGGGGGTTTGGTGCAGACAGTCGTTACGCTGTCTGTGCCAAACCGCCCTGTATGATAATATGGTGGGTTGGAATAGGTTCGCCGTGACATTTTCCTTAAAGTTTGGGCTGTTTGTCCCGCTTGGTGCTCCCCGTATCTTTAACCCCCAGTCTTTTTGCCTTTACAGTCCCGCGCAACCAAATTTGTGTTCAGTTTCGAACCCGGGCCGGGGATGAGGGTGTTCCATGACACATAGTTATTTACCGTAGTTTTGCACAGGCAATTTTTCTTTGATGAAGCACACCATAGAAACTCGCATAGTGTTTCTGTTTTCCTGCACAGTGATTTGATAATGGCACCCACAGAGAGCGGATGTTTTAGTCATGTTAATGTAGATGTTTTCCGCTTGATTATATTGTTTTTCATCATGCTAGATATAGACAAAATCATTGAATAATGCGCATTGTGTTTCAATAGCTCTGTTAGTTAGGCCATTTCAGCCTAGGTTTACACATATTTGCTTCACTGACTGATTTCTATCATGTTAAACACAGAAAAAATGACACACTGCACATTGATGTATACAAGTTTGTCACTCAGCCAAAAGGGCTTAATTTTACAATTTTATGGCAGGAAGAATTCACAATGTCAAAGAGGCAAAAGAAGAAGGCCCCCATGGTCGAGGAAGAGCCCGAAGTAGAAGTTGTCACTAAAACTGAATACATATATGAAGACACTAAGTGCATTTCTGGTATCGAACCTGAATACCAGTGGGGGGAAGTATATAGATTGATCACCCGCAGAGAGGTTCCTGACATGGGCTTAGAAGAAGAGTCCATATATGCCAACATAGAAAGATCTTCACTGATGAAGATCGCCACCAGACCAGAGTTGTTCCTGTGCTCTGAAGTAATCGGATGGATTCTACCCCGGGAAGATGTCACAACAATGATTCTAGAAAATGTTGAAAGATAGGGCTATGCTACATATAGCCCTGGATATGTATCTCTGGCCTACCACCTACCAGAAGCCCAAATATTTTTATCTGATGATTGGCTGAAAAATATTAGAATGGACCTGGTAGAGACTCTTAAAAGGATGTTGTTGCAGGGAAAACATTACAGATACAGACCGACGGGTGATTATGATATGGCAAGCTTAAGGGCCCCCTATAGGTTCATAGCTTTAATGCTGAACAGGATTTTTGGGAGAGCCCATGGCAGGCTCTTCAAGTTAGAGTGGATACCCATCATTTTTCATGTTGCAACCTAGGGGACAATTTTCAACTGGGCTAGCCTTGTATCAAATAGTCTTTTGGCTTGCTTGGCCTCATCTTTGGGAGGAGTGGCCCAAAAGAGGTCTGAGTTCTATATGAGTTCCATACTCATCGATTGCATATTGTGTAATCGGCCTTTCCCCGAACTCAGGTGCATCTGGGATAGGGAAAGAATGCCTGTCTATGCTTCCTATAAACCGCTGTGGGCACACAAATATCACAGCCATTATCGAGAAGTATGTGAGCACTTTATCATGCCCTTATACACACTCATTTTCCTGAAGGAGTGTGATTGTATGTCAGAGGAGGCACTGCGAGTAATAGAGGAGTATGCAGACTACTATTTGACTAAAAGTGGCATGTACTTCAGGATGTTTGGAGGTTCGAGAGCACCTTCCCTACTGCCCAAATACGCAACTGATTACATTATTCACAAGGAGGCAGTCAGACAATTGTTCCTGGATGGAATAGGGAGCTTTTTGTTTGAACACAAGAAGACCGCCTATCCTCCTTTGCCCTTCATGTTAGGAAGCTACAAGTTTACCAGAGTGAAAAGGGATGATGAATTTGTAGAAGAATTGGAAAAGTTCCATTTTGGAGAGATTCCCTTCTGTAGGAATGATACTCACGGTAAGGTAGCTGAACACTGCAAAACAAACAATGTGCATTTTGAGTATGCCCACCATTGGGATCGGGAAGAATCCATCTTCTGAAATGCAGTAAACATGATAGCCTTGAGAAGAAGGTTCAAGAAGAAGATCACCACCAAAGGTGGGAAGGGAGATGAACAAGCAAAGGCTGAGGAAGCAGCAAAAGATCCTCTTGGAGGCCAATGAGTTGCACACCCAAGAACAGGAAAAGAAACATCAAGAGCAGATTTCCTCTCTAACAACTGCTTTGGGGAAAGCAAGGGAGCAGCAAGTTAACCTTCAACCATTCAAAGAGCATGTCTTGGCCCAGAAGGCTAAAATGCTGCAGCTACAAACTGCTATAGAAGGAGAGAGGTGTAGAGTACTGCAGATAGATAGCCGATTGGAGGAAATTTTGGAAACCTCCTCTTACTTTGTAGATTGATCTCAGGACGTCCTCGAAGTCCTGACCGCAAGAATGGCAAGGCTGGAAAACAATGAAGAAACCCCAGCAGAACTGCCATCAAAGGATACACAAGCCCTCAAGCGGGATTATGACTTGCTGGAATTCGCTATAAATACCACGGAAGATTTCAAAAAAGTAGTTAAGAAGACGAAAGGAGCATGCATCAAGTTTTTCATAAGGCTTCTCATCACCTACAACCAGTGCCAGATAGAGGCCGAGCAGAGGCTTGAGGTTTTCCCGGATCACAACGCCTTTGTAGAGCTGTTGCAGAAGAGATACTAGGAGGAGGAATCCAAAGTACAGCAAATTAAAGCACTGAATGATCAGATCTTGAGAAGCGAAGTAGATCATTCAGCTATCAACGTGTAGCTTCTGGAGGATCAGCTTCGATTGAGTGCAGCCAGGATTGAGGCTATAAAGAACCAGGCTACTAAGTTTGAGATTAATATTCAGTTTTTAGAGCCTTGTACATTTGAGGGCATTGCCTCTGAAGCTTCAGCATGGAAGAAATTTCTAGATGCCCAAGTGGGACCCTCCTTGTAAATGATTGGTCATTTTTTGTCATATGTAACATTTTGTAGAAAACCTTTGAGAAAAGTCAAGCGTTGGGAAATGAAGAGTTGGGAAGCCCAAAGGTTACTTTGGGCAGCCCAACCGTCTCACCTTTTTGTATAAATGTAATAGACTAAGAGGGAACAAAGGGGCTTTTTCCCAGTTAGACAAGAAAAGGCTATATTGTAAGAAGAACTATTTCTCTTTGCAATAAAGAAGTATTGTTTGCCTGTTGGAGGAAGATGGGTGGCATTTCCAAATGTTATGCTGTGGATGGCTGAAAGATGAACTATTTTGTTTTTCCAGCTTTTGTCCATTAACCGTGAGATCATTCTAACTCTCAAAACCTAATTTCTTGTTTAAATGATTTCCGGTTTATTTTGTGGAATTACCACCATGAGTAATGTATGTTGTTCATAAAACAATTAGCTATCTAATTGTTGAAATATCTTTAATCATTCATGTGTTGTAGGAAGAGATATCAGCTATCTGTAATTTCTCTTTATGATACATGCACAATTCACATTACTCACAAATAAGTTAAAGTTTGCTCCCCGGGGATAGATAGATAGATGAATAGGTAGATAGTTAGCTTTATTTTTGCATATGTGATTTAGATGCTTGTGAGCCTAAGACGAGAGGTAAGAACATGCGCATCACATTGTGAACGCTCCTTGTATCTTTATCATCTTACATGGTTAATTAGGCATATGCATATCATACTTAAGTCAAAAAATACAAAAATATACACGGTGGACCGGGCCGCAACCGGTAAAACCTTTTTTTTTGTTACTTTGACCTACGGTAGCCGGACCGCAAACTGGACGGATTCCCCATACCAAACAGTCACGGGCTAGTTGGGAACGTTGACTGGGAAGAATCCCTTTCTGTTGTTGCCTGCGAATTTCCAGGCCTCAACAGGACCGTAGCACATTGATTCAAACTTCCCTTTCCTTAGTTTATCATGTCTCTGATCATAAGTCAACACTAGGTCACCTTTGTTAAACACACGAGGCAGACATATTTATCGTACTGTACCTTAACGCATTTCTTATGTGCCTCATTGACTAAGGCAGCATCTCATCTAGTTTCATCAAGATTGGTCAAGTATAGAAATGTTTCTTCCTCGGTGGAAGTATTAGGGAAAAGTTCAATGGCAAGTTTCAAAGACAGAATCTGACACTGAATAGGTAGGACAGCTTCTAGTCCGTATACTAATTGAAAATGTGTAAAACCAGTCATTGTTTTAACTAAATTTCTATAAGCCCAAAGAGCGGAAAAGAGAGTCTGGTTCCAGTTGGATTTATGATCTCCAACCATCTGACGTAGCATAGTTTTTAGGACTTTGCTAATGGCCTCAACCTTACCATTAGCTTGGGAATAATAGGGGGTTGAATTTTCATGGTGAAAACCTGGCTTATCACTTAACTCTGCCATCATCTAATTCCATAAATGTGATCCATGATCAGTGACAATAGACTGTGGAACTCCAAACCTAGCTATTACATGATTAAAAAGGAAGAGGGCAACAATCTTACCATCCTCTGCATATGTAGGCATAGCCTCAGCCAATTTAGTGAAATAACCCACGGCTACTATGATGTAACAATGCCCCCGGGCTAAGGTAGGCTTACAATGCATAAAATTTATCCCCCATTTGGCAAAAGGGCTAACGACAATGATGGGGTGTAACGGAGCAGGGTGGGTGCGCTTTTTCAGATAGAAATGTTGGCAGGGTGGGCATCTCTTAACACCCTCATGACAATATTTAAAGATTGAGGGCCAAAAATAGCCAGCACAAAGGATTTTTTGGGCTATAGCCATCTAAGAGAAATGACCGCCTGATCCGAATTTATGCGGAATGCAACAGAATACACAAATAACAACAGAAACAAATATGCAGTGGAAATAACACTTTATTTCATTAATCAATAACTGAAACTTGTTTACATACCGAATGGAAATGAACTAGCTAGAGTGTTGGTAGCTTATCTCTAAGAAGAGATGTGGCAGCTACATGCCTCTGAACTCTATGTTACAATGAGGCTCAAAGGCCTATATATTATTGAAAAACAATGGAAACCCTACACATCCAAAAAACTAACCCTAGGAGGTGAAACACCAGAATGTGGGCCCCCCCGTTGGGTAACTTGGTACATCAATTTCCCGGGGTCGTAACTTTAGCATACTACCTCCGTTTGACGTGCATGATACATAGTTAGAAAGATCTGTTCAAGGACTACAACCATAAATGACAAATATCGAGTCTGAAACGAACTCATATTTGCTCGAATGACGAAAACACGTCGTTTAGGACCTCAAAATAACTCTAAAAGTTTAGGACCCGAAAACTACCAAAAATAGTAAATTCTGCTGCAATTAAGGAAACTGGAAAACTAAAAGAAACAATGGTGGGGGTCCAAGTGGAATAGCTGGGTGGCCACCAATATCCTCTTGGATCATTCCTCCCCCCTTAGGAAGAAATGGTCCCCATTACGTTGAGTTCCTCCATGAGATGAGGAAACTTCTGCTGAACTTGGTCCCTGGTGAGCCACTTTCCCTAGTGAAGGAGTTGGCCTGCTTTGACAACTCGATATAGTTGGATATTTTGCTGGTGGTTGTTCTTGATCTGTGTATCCATAATCTGATCAGTTGTGGCTTGTCCCATGCAAATGGGTTTTAACTCTGTTGGTGTGAGTTGTTCTGCCACGTCTGATGTGTCCAGTAGAGGTGGAAAGTAGGGCCGAAGGTGGTCCACATTGAACACTGGGTGCAGACCAAGGAATGGTGGAATACTAAGCTCGAAGGAATTGTCTCCAAAATCTTTGGTGATGGTGTACGGCCCATATCGAAGCGGGTGAAGCTTGCGGTGGGGTCCAGCAAGGCGCTCCTTCTACAAATGTGGCCACACTTTGTCGCCCACCTGGAAGTTGTGTTGCACCCGATGTTGATCATGTCACTGCTTGTACTTAGCATTGGATTTGTCCAATATGTCATGAACCTATTGGAAAATGTGCTGAATGCGTTCAATGAACCTGTTCGCCTTGGAAACTTCAGACTAGATATGAGCTGAATCATCCCAAGTAGCTGCAAATGGCATTGCTATGTCAATGGGACATAGTGGTTGGAATCCCAAGCCCACCTGAAACGGGATTTCATTGGTTGAGCTGTGGAGGGCCCGGCTATAGCTATTTTTTACATAAGGGAGGCTCTCATCCCATGTGCATGGATTCTTTGAGTTGTACATGCGCAAAATGTGTACGATCATCCTGTTGATGACCTCTATTTGGCCATCAGTCTAGGGGTGGAAAGCTATGGAATTTGTGAGCTTGGTGTCTAGCATTGACCATAGGCTAGACCAGAATGTACTAAGGAACCTGTTGTCTCGGTCTGAGATTATAGATTGTGGGATCCCAAAGTGTACCCACACTTGTTCAAAGAAGAGTTTAGCAGTGGCTTCGGCTATGATATTCTTCTTGCAGGTTGCCACTATGGCTATCTTTGAGAATCTGTCAATGACCACAAACACACATTCGTTGCTG
The DNA here is from genome assembly GCA_001517045.1 of Pseudotsuga menziesii. Lineage (NCBI taxonomy): Eukaryota > Viridiplantae > Streptophyta > Pinopsida > Pinales > Pinaceae > Pseudotsuga > Pseudotsuga menziesii. Next base: position 145,139 of record LPNX010839682.1, read on the forward strand.
TGCTTAGTAGAAGGAACGCCCAACATGTAATCCATGGAGATGGATTCCCAAGGTTGACTAGGGGTAGGTAATGGAGTATAGACGCCTTGCTTCTTGATGGATGGTTTGGAAATGGTGCAGGCAGTGCAGGATCGGATGTACTTCCTGACGTCTTGTCGAAGGTTCGACCAATAGAAATACTTCTGTAGTACTGCCACTATTTCCTTGACCCCGAAATTCCCTGCGACCCGACTATAGTGCGATTCCCAAATCATCTTGGCACGCTCGCTTGAAGGAACACAAAGGTGTCCCATGTGACAGAGTAGTACATCTTGGAGATGAAATTTTGGAACTTGGTTTCCCTCCAAGAGTGTCTGGTATGTGTGGCTAAATTCTGGATTGCTCTTGTAGAGAATTAGCCAATCAAAAGTCTCATGCCCACAAGAGTTGATCACAGTGGTTATTGCCACGATCGGTGGTTGGCTGAGGTAGTCTGCAACATTATTGGTGCTTCCCTTCTTGTACTTGATGTTCAAATGAAAATGTTGTAGATATGTGGACCACTTCTGATGGAGATCATTTTGTAACTTCCCTTGTGTCTGTATGAATTGCAGGGGTCTGTGGTCTATGTGGATGATCATTTCCTTCAGCAAAATGCAGTGCTTCCATTTTCGACAAGCCTATACAATGGAATACATCTCTTTATCATAAGTGGGATATTTGCGGACTGTGTCGAATAGTGTCTCACTATGATATGCCACTCGATGCCCTTTTTGAGTAAGGACTTCCCCAATAGTATAGTTAGAGGCATCTGTCTCGATCTAAAATGGTTGTTGCAAGTCTGGTAATGTGGGCACTGGGGCACAGTAGAGGCGATGTTTCAATTCTACAAACAGCTTCTGTTGAGTTTCTGACCAAAAGAATTTTTCTTTCGGTCCTCCCTTGGTGACTTGAGTCAAGGGCCAAGTGATATGAGAGAATCCCAACATGAACCTGCAGTAGAAATTAGCAAGGCCTAGAAAGCTGCGAAGCTCTGTTAGAGTAGTTGGGGATGGCCAATCCCGAATGACTTGGATCTTGGTTGGATCCACATGTACCCCACACTCATCAATAATGTATCCCAGATACTGAACCTGGGTCATGCCAAAAGTGCACTTGTCCAAATTGGCACACAACTTGTGTGGCCGCAATGTTTGGAGGACCTGTTGGATGTGGTGGAGGTGCTCTTCCCAAGTCTGGCTGAAGATCAAGATCTCATCAAAGTATACTACTATAAATGAGTTGGTGAATGTCTGCAAGATATCATCCATCAGTATCATGAAGGTTGCAGGAGCATTTGACAGCCCGAAAGGCATGATCAACCATTTGAAAAGGCCCTCCTTGTCTTTGAAGGCAATCTTCCATACATCGGTTGATTCAATCGGTACCTAGTGATACCCATAGTTTAAGTCAATCTTGCTGAAATATTTTTCCCCTTTAAGCTGGTCCAGGAGGTCATCAATCCGTGGGATCGAGTACCTATTCTAGACAGTGATCATGTTCAGCGCCCGATAGTTAATACAAAGTCTCCAAGTCCCATTCTTCTTCTATACCAACATGATCAGGCTCCCACAGGGAGATGAACTTGGCCGGATGTGACCCTTCTGCAGCAGCTCCTAAATTTGCCTCTTGATTTCAACATTCTCCAGAACAGACTGTCAATAGATCGGGTGGGCATTTCTTAACACCCTCATGACAATATTTAAATATTGAGGGCCAAAAATAGCCAGCGTGAAGGATTTTTTGGGCTATATCCATCCTAGAGAAATGACCGCCACATGCTCCAGAGTGGCGGTTATTGAGAACCTGTTCAACCTCTTCATGAGTACGACATCGTCGGAGAATGGTGTCTATGCTACATTTACAAAATTTATCATTCAAGATAAGATAGTATTTCGTGTGGTGACGGATACGGTGACGATCGTCATGGGATAAAGTAGGCTAAAATATCTTTGTCTAGAGATAAATGATTAAATATCCATACCACGGATCAGTCGTTCTTATCAGGAACAAAAATTCGTCTCGGAATGAATCATTGGGCTCAGAATCCATTAAAGCACAAGGAAGGTCACACATCATCTCTGCAAAGACCAATGATTTCTTTGAAGTAGCTTTGGCAAACTCAAGGTCAAACTCCTGTAGGATGACAATCTATCGGGAGTCTTTTCCCCCTAGCACTTCATGAGCCAAGATGTGATACATAGGGTTTTGGTCTGCGAGTACGGTGGTGGTGCGAAGCAAGATGTAATGAATAAATTTTTGGACAACATTGAATGTGGACAATGCTAGCTTCTCCACATGCGAGTATCGAGTTTGTAGTATATCACATGTTCTTGTCCATTTTTATCCTCTTGGGATAAAACCATTCCGATGGTAGTAGTATAGGCAGCAACATATAAGAGAAAATCCTTTGAATAATCTAGGCGGTGTATCACGAGTGAATGGTTCAGAGCACGCTTAAGATTATCAAAGTTTCGCTAGGCCTAGTCATCCCATAAGAATGGAGTATCCTTCTTAAGGGGACGCATATAACCATTCGTTTTCTTAGCAAAGTTACAAACAAAATGACGAAGAAAATTTTCCTTCCCTTGCAAACTTTGGAGTTCAAGGAGGTTGGTTGGGGAAGGAAGGGTGAGTATTGCAACAATATTTAGTGGATCAATTTGGATACCATCCTTAGAAACCATGAATCCTAAGAGACATATCGTCTCAACGCAAAAAACACATTTGTGTGGATTCAGCCGTATTTTGTAATGGCGACATCTCAGGAAAATATCTCTAAGATGTTGAGGATGATATTTCCATTGCTGTTAATGTGCAGGGAGATCATCTAGGTATAGATCCACAATGTTTTTAATGTTGTGAAATGCAAAGGACATAGCACGATGGAATGTGGCTCCAACATTCTTAAGGCCAAAGGGTAACTTCCTATAGGAAAAGGTTCCCCACGGGAATATAAATGTCATCTTATTCTGATCGGCGGGAAATATCTCAATCTGATTATAGCCAAGAATTCCATCCATGAATGAGAAGATGACACTTCTAGCACAGTTATCATAGTCTAATCGATGTGTGGAGTTAGAAAGTTGTCCTTAGGACAAGCTTTATTCAGGTCTCGGAAATTGATGCAGACTCGAATAGATCCCTGCTTTTGTTCATAGGAACGATATTTGATACACATTCCGTCAAGGGTATAAGATAGATGAATCCTGCCTTTAGAAGTTTTTCGACTTTGGCTTTGATAGCTGCAGCATTCCGCAGATGAACTTGTCTCAATTTCTGCCTAACCGGTTTCACTATGGGATAGGTTTTTATCTCATGGATTATGATAGATGGGTTTATCCCAGGCATTTCTTCATAAGACTAGGCAAAAATATCTTGGAATTCTTTAAAAAGTTCTCTATAATCTTCAATTTCATCTTTTGAATAGTTCTACCCTATATGAACATGTTCAATAGTTCCCGAATTGAGTGATATGTCAATTGGAGTTGTTTTGGTAATGTTGCATGAATTTCCTTCTGAGTCGGAATTTTGCAACAAGACAGGTGTTTGCGGGATGTCGACAATATTAGTACCCAAAAGAGATACAAATCATTATCTGCCGAACTGGTATTGGGGAGGAATGAGGATCTGTGATGATGATCCTCCCATACTGGTTCATTTGTACTCATAATCTCTATAATGGACTCATCTGACAGAAAATTCTAGGAGAGATAATCCAAAGTAGGAATAGAACGTTCTAACAAATAGGGCATGTGGTAAGGATCTGAAGCCACAAGATGAAGATCATCTGTATGGACATTGGAAATGGATTGGATGGCATCATAAACTGCTTCATGCAATCTTAGGGAGGATGATTCAACAACTTGCTTACCCTTGGGATCATAGCCAAATGTAGAGATCATATTGGTAGTGGCCGTCTCTATGCTAGATGGAGTTGATGGGAACACACCCATAAGGGCAGAGTCTTTCAGCATTCCTACCCCAATGGACTGATAAGGAGGAGGGGACTGACCTAAAAAAGCGATGTTATTTTCCATAGGGGTAGTAACATACGACGTACAAAAATCAAGTTGATCAATGGTCACAATCTTTCCCAAATGCGGAAACTGGAGAGTTCTAAATACCGTCGAGGCGACAACTATCATAGCATAAAACTAATTTCTTCCTAAGAGAAGATTGTAATCTAATGAGGCATCCATGACTTCCACTTGAATGGAAACAATTTTTCCCCCTAGTTCAACTGAAAGTGTTGGCATGAGACCATGGGGTTGGAAACCTCTTCCATCAAAGGCTTTTAAGGTCGTCAGTGATTTCGTAAGCTTGGGAAAGCCAATGGCTTTCCAACAGGATAGAGACAAAACTGAGGTTGAAGCACCTTCATCTAGAATAGTCCTAAAGACCTTTTTTCCCAACTACTTTTGTTATGATCTAAAAAGCAAGTTGGTGATGTAATCTAGATTTGTGGTTCTCCGAGTTGAAGTGAATCAGATTCGTGTTATCTGGGTCTAGGGCTCCTAAAGTAGTTAACAAGTTTTTGCGTTGCGTGGGACAGCTTTTGAGTACTTCTAAGGTAGAAATTGCACATGGTACTTGAGCTAGGTCTTCAACAATATTATAAAATTGCGCAGCTCGAGCATTAGGGTTAAAAATAGCCTTCCTAAGAGTACTTTTGGGAGGACGCAAAATCATGTCGAGATTAGGCTTCTTGATAGTTAGGGGACCATTGAACGAGGATGCAAGAGAACCAGTAGGAAGAGCTTTATCTAAAGAAGGTTTTTCATTTTTCTTCTCCTTAGGCTTGTCATATGACTGTTTTCGATGACATCATCTGAAATTCCTGTGTAGGACTAGAACTTCCCTAGTTAGACATGTGGTCTACCAGTTGTTGCTAAGAAGGAAAAGGGTCAGTAAGAACTGTCAAGGTGGGGTTACTCTTTAAAAAATTGTGAATTTCATCACGACAGGTACATTCCTTCCTGAAATGATCGCCACCACACAATAGGCAAGGATATTTAGCTTTCCTTTTTCCTTTATTGTCATTCTCCAGGGCCGTAGGCTTGGGATTTTCCTGTTGGTTTCCAGGTTTCTTATTTTTACCTTTTCCCTTTTTCTTACTACCAGATGATTGCGTACTTTGGATAGAATTCACCTCGACAGAAATCGTAGTATTAGAAGGAGCAGTGGTAGAAGGACTGGGTTGTTTGGTAGGTTTTACTGCTGACAGAGGATGGATTGAACCGATAACCCAATCAACAGGAGTTTCTGCAGGTGGCTTAGCCGGGTTCGTGCTTGGACAAGGAGAATGAGGAATAAGGTCATACAAAGTTTCAAACTAGGAATACACCAATTCCAGATATTGAGCACAACTAATAGTCTTCTCTTCAGTGACAGCACCCCCCATAGCCACATCGCGAGAAATGGGTGGCAACAAAGACTTCCTAAACCAATCAGCTAAAAGTTGGTTCAGGATAGGTGCTTTAATGAGCATTCCCTGCCTTCTCCACTCATGGCTATGATCTGATATATGCATGTAGGTATTTTGATGTAGAGAGGTCAAAAGGTCTGTACCCGTTTCATAGTGAATGGGTCGTTGAAAGTGTTTGAGGAAGACAGTTGCCAAAGCACTAGAATCCATAAACGAATGTCGTGGAAGTTCGATATACCTCTTCGTGGTCGCATCAGTCAAATTGCAATGGAAGAGTCTCAATCGAATAGAGTCATCCATCAAGGAGAGTGAAGAACACCATAGATGGAAATTCATAACGTGATTCTTGGGATCATCTCCCTGCTTACCATCGAATTTTGGAATGTCTGATGGTAACTTGACTGGAATAGGGGGCCATGAAGGATTGTGTTGGATGGGGTCATTAATCAACTTACACAAATCAAGAAAGTCCGAAGTTTCTAGGAAAGGTAACTAACGATTCGGTTCAACATACTAATAGTATTGATAAGGCATGTAACCACCAGTAGGACCGTAGGCTGATTGAGACACAGGTTGTTGAGATGATGAACCTCCCAAATATGGACCTCTAGGATTAGGGCCACCAAAGCCACCAGGACCAGTAGGACCATTAGAAGGGGGACCGCGAGGACCTCTAGGTCCACCGGGACCACCAGGACCACCTGGACCACTAGGACCACCTAGACCACCAGGACCTCTAGGACCAATAAGGGGGGGACCACCGAGCCCCCCACGACCACCAAGCCCTCTAAGACCACCAGGCCCTTCGATACCACTAGGAGGAGGACCACCAAAACCTCTAAGACCACCAGGTGCCCTAGGGGGAGGACCTCCATAAGGCGGTCCTCTGGTACCTCCTGCAGTATGAATAGGTATTCCTCCCAATGCTAGCATGTAGGACCAGTTGGGTTTTCCCCCATGGAGTAAAAGTATTTTTGGGATATGGAATTCCAGTGTAAGACATGCCTGTAGGGGTAGGTTGATAATTCATATTTCCTACAGATACTTGATTTGTTGGGTAACCATACCCCCATGAGACTTTATTAACCATAGGTTATGCCCTTAAAGGTTGGCCTAAACTCAATGGAGGGTTAACTATATTTGTATTGGTAGTAGGAATGTAAACTGAGGATGTGCCTGTAGTAGAGGTCTACATATTATGAGTAACAACTCCACTAGATGGTAACGTAGATCGTGTTGGGGGTTGCCCCCCGACATTCAAAGGTACTGATACAACTGGAGTTGAAGGTTGCCCCCCATCCATAAAATACATGGAAGGACTAGAAACAGACCTAACATTAGTAACTATAGGGTCAGAAGTTTGACCTGGGTGGTGCAAAGTCTCAACAAGGTCAATAGGTCTCATAGAATCAGCTAGCGAACGTATCTGGCTAGCCAAGGATCCATATTGCGAGGAAGAAGAGTCGAAATAGGTTCTTTATGAGGCATGGGGGTTGCTAAGATTGTATCTAATCTCTGCATTCTCTCTTTAAAAATAACGTGCATAGTGAATAGATGCTTGGATTTGTCTATACTCTTCTTCACTTGGTGAATATTGTTCAGGAGAGGGGCTATTTACCCCAAATGAGGCGATGGCCTGTCCCATAGAAGTTCCCCAAAATGGAGCATCAAGACAATAGTCTAGATGAACAGGACTATCAACACGACCTTCCATAGGAGCATGGAAAGAAGTGTCACCCACAAGAGGTTGTTGGACCAAGGGAGTAACGTAAGAAGTGAATTGGTCTCCGTTTTCTACAACCAGGTTCTCTTCCACACGGGAAGTAGTTGTATCTCCTTGGCCAATGGCTTCCATTGGACCTTCTCCTGTGTTAAGAGGAAATTCAGGTGGTAAGCCATGTGTTCTTCTGGACCATCTCAAATGAAACTCAGCCAGATTACACAGTCACTAATCTAACCTAGCGTTTCAAAGCTAAGAAAAAACACGTCAAAAAACTTTCTCCTACTCAAGATACAGGCCGACAAGCGAATTCAAATGACAGGATGAGATCAAATGGTCGGTCTCTCACCAAGATTTTCAAGTAGGTGCAAATCATGATATACCAAAAGGGTACATCCATAGTAATATCCCTGAGTGTTGTTTTCGGTGTATTGCTCCACACAAGACGACCAAAGGGTTTTTCTCATATGGATAAGGCATCCTAGTGGGGTCTCTCGATATACTCAAGGTATGTGGGAGCTCAAATCGGTAGTAGTGTTGTCTAATGCACAACTGTTCACAAGGGGCCTTCCTATATAGAATCGAGTATGTGAAGTACCTTTCTATACACCTCAAGGATACATGAAAGGTCGTTCAGTATATGTTTTTCAATCTATTTATAGAAAAATTATTTTCACAAAGTGGGTTTTTTCTATAGTTTGAAACGTTAATTGATTAATACCATTCCTTTTTGTGCCTTGGAACAGGTTATTAACTATTTCAAAGTGTTGATGCTTCTATAAGGTGGTTTTTGCTCTTTCCAACACATGTTGTCAACTTATCATCCACATTAACCTTAGTATTCAACATTTTTCCACGGACTATGGTATTTTAAACCGTTAGTCCCTTGTCTCTACCATTGTTCTTCCGTGGCTAGGATCCCTATTTCATGAGTATCATCCCTATATGCCTTTGCCATCCTTTGGTACTCATTCCGTCACTGTTTCAGGCCCTGGGGTTTCCTCATAGCTATTTTTCACGTCAAATAGAGCTTCATATGAATCTCTCTTTACAAGCTATCCCGTTATAGGACTCCCCACCTTATGGAGTTTCTTTAGGCCCAGGTCTGACTCCTTAAAAATAGACTTGACTGCCGAGTTATCTCGTCCGTTCAAGCTTGTTAAGAATATGTGAACGGGCATTCGCATGGTGGTAGGTTATCTCTTTCTCGGCCCATGTGGAATAGTACGAGAAAGGATCACTCTCTTTTCTTCGGAATTGAGAAGAGTATTCTCAGGTATAGGTTTATCACTTTTCCGGACCTGAGGGACTAAATTTACGGAAAAGGAACACCCGGTTTGAGCTTACTTTTTCTTTTTCGTGCTCTGGACCCAAACATGAAAAAGATTCCGAGTGTACTTTGTGTCTTTGTCATGGTCGTTAAACACTAAAGAACAAAGCAACGAGTTTCTTGTTGTAAGCCCCATTTCTCGTAACCAAATGGATCTTTCCAAGTGATCTTGCTTTCCTTCACACTCGTAAAACTCAAGCTATTTATGCTGTTATGGAAGGAGCGTTGGGTAGGTGGTAATTTAACCTTTTTCGGACCTCCCCGACTAAGTACAAAAAAGGTTCACCTTTTCTTCTTCGAAAGTTAAGAGAGTTCTTTTGAGGTTTGTTTTATACTTTTTCGGCCTTAAGAGACTAAATTGGACGAAAAAGGACCCCCCTGGAGTCTTCTTTGGCGTTTTCAGACTCTCTAAATATGAAAGCACCACGCGAGCATGTACTAGTTTGGGCTTGTTAAATCCACGGATCAGTGTATCAAGCATTATTTTCCCATCTCTTCAAGCTTGTTAAAAAATGAAGAGGGAACCGAGTTGGCTTTCCTGGACTCGTTAAAACTTAACAGGGAAGGAAAGGAAGAAGTTTTCTCTTGTTTTCAGTAATGGCAGCATGTCATCCTTGAACATAGCACTCTTTGCCTTCCGATACCCATGTTTCAGTGTACATCTGTGTTCAGCTACCACTTTGAGTTTTCTGACTCCTCCTCTTGTCCACTATACCTGGGGAATCTGATCATGTTTCCTACATGACAGATAAGTCTAGTTATCCTATCTATCTGTTATACACTGCCTTGGATCATCTTTGTGTCGTGCTCACTGTTCAAGGATTCTTCTCACTATCTGATTTATAGCCTGATCCAATCACCGTTATATCTGTTATCCTTTTCCTTGTGTCTACCTTCTT
>LPNX010839682.1:154838-194329 GCA_001517045.1 Pseudotsuga menziesii
ATGCGCGAGTGTTATGTTCAGCAGGTCGCGCATACATCTATGCGCGGGTTGCTCTTGTATAGAGTCGCGCATGATGCGCGGGTTGCCTTACTACAGACCCGCGCATATCTTCCTCAAAATTAGTTTTTAAAAACACGCGTTAATGGGAGATTAGTTGTTTCATTTACCTTAATCCCATTAACTGCTGCAACCTCCCTAACCTTCGAGAACTGCCTCACTTCCTTCAGATAAATAGAGGCCTTGGGGAGGGTTTTGGATTCATACTTGGAGAGAAAAGTTATGCTGGTGGATTTTCTACAGAACCTTTGGAGCAGAGAAACTCAGAGTCCTTTGGTGACAGAGGAGTCCCTTGTTCAGACATTGGGTTGTAACCTAAACTCCCTCTATTATTGTTAATAAAGCAGATTACTTCTTCCATATTGTGTTTCATGTGTTGTGGCTTGGTAAATGTTTATATTTCATTATAATATATGATTTTCCTAACCTGCATCTTTATATATGAATCATACTGTATATTGGAAGAATATTTGTTAACAGGTTGAAGGAGGAACTATCATGGAGATTGTAGAAGTGAAGCAAAGAGGAAGGAGTTAGCTTGGATCAACCTTCGTTTATTACAAGTAAGTTCCTGCTACTTCCCTATTTCCTATTTGTGCTTTTATAATCAAATTGTCTGCAAGGTCATAGTATGTTGGTAACCCCCAGACCTAGGTTATTAGGTGAATTATCCATTACAACAGTATACTAATGATACGTGGAAGAACCGCGCGCGTTTTGGGTTGTAGTGCGGAAAAATAACAACAGCTCCTACATTTAACGACGCCCGAACACGTCTCTAACCTATCACTCAAATTTCTATACAATTTTTAGGCCTAAAGCTACCATTAATTTTAAAGTGGAAGGTAGGTGAATGTATGAGATTTTGACATAAAAGTAAAACCATGCTAATATGAAATGTAAGTTCATTCACTTTACCATTCAGAGTATGCCTAATTACGGGAAGGAGAGAGAGTGTTTTCTTTTCAATTTTGATTTGAAACCAAAAGTTCCCCAAACAACTATACTAAAAAAAATCTTTTTCCGAGCATACAAGAAAACAGCACTTCTTCAAATCAAATCTTTTGAAAGCAAACAAATAGAGTAAGATCTCTTTTCCAAGAAGAAGAAAGACAAACAGCACTCAAATATGCATATGCAATCTATTTTTTCAATTTTTCTCTAAAACATGGAAAGATCTAACTTAAACTATTGATATTTTTTCTTTTGATGAGATAATGACGCAAAAGAGACAAAAGAACAAAGGAATCCTGAAATCTTGTGAGATTAATCAAAGGTCCAGTGACTTAATCTCGATAAAAACAATGACCTAATCTCAACAAAAAAATTTCTTTTTTAAGAGCGAAAGAAGTCTTTCTCACACTTAATGAAAAATAGAAACAAGCAAACTAATCAAAGATTCTTTCTTTTCAGTATTATCCAATAGCAGGAAGAGATATAATCTAGTCTAAAGCTTCCAAAAACTCCTTTCAAAATAACCAAACTTATAAGCAGTAATAAGGATGATCCTAACCTAGCTTTTCGATTTTAAAAAGCAAACATTTTCCACAAAAAATTTCAGATTTCAATCACTCAGGTATTTGCAAATAAGTCTAGACAATGCCACCTAAACACACAAAATCCAAAAATCACAAATTTCTTTGCAAAATTTTGAAAAAATTAAAGGTATGGAAAACCTACCTGGCACCGCGCCAAATCAGTCACTGGAAGAATGGTTTTTGAAGCATCACCGCTTCTTACTTACTGAACTTAGGTGGTGGCACCACCTATGGATAACTGAGTGCAGGCGGTGGCACTGCTTACTGCCCAAAGCATATGCGTGGTTCCCAGTAAAACCCAGAACACAAGAAGAGAAAAAAAATCAAGTTAAAAATCGCAAAAACAATATAAAAAATGATGAATCAACAATAATACAGAGCATATAAAGTCGAGGTGACTCAGATCTGAAGAGATATGATGATTTCAAACCAAAACTTCACTAAATCAGATGTTAGATCTGACTGAAAAGATTGAAGGCTGGAGCTTGGATTCAGACAATTGCTTAGAAACTAAGGAAGATAAAATCAATTGAAGCTTATGATATCCCCAACAAAGTCACCAAATTTGTTATCAGGAATATAGCACCTTCTGCGGACATAAGTTGTTCCTCTGGTTTGAATGGTTCAGATCCAGAACAAATGAGTCACAACTAGGTCGAAGACTTTACTTGAAAACTGTAGATGCCTGGAATAAAATCTCTGATGGAAGACCTGCATAAACACATCAAACACACGACAACATCCAGATACCAGAAAACTATCCATAGATCCATATCAGTGACTAAGGAATCTGATAATACACATGTGAGATGCTAAGACAACAAATATATGGGAATGAAATCAACTTTGCATTAATAGATGAAATGAAAGATATTACAACCATTTTTCCTTAGAGTCAATGCACTCCTTCACACGACTAACATCTCATCCCCGATAGCTCCAACTTGCTCCTCTATTCTCTCTAATGGATTAGGCCAAGATGTTAATTCAGCAGCATAACGTTACTCCTTTCTTCTCCCCCCAACCATGGAGTATGAGCCTGGTTTTATATGGCTCAAAGGGATAGGAATGGTTGAGAAATAGGCGGGTGAGGTGGCCATGAGATCCCCAAAGCATGGATCTCGAGCTTAAATGACCCAGGTGAGTAGGGATAAGGCTAGACACAAAGCTTTTGTTCGAGAAGCTTCGTGAAACCTCCTTTTTTCACTTTTTACCAAGGGCACTGCTTATACTCCCTTATGATAGAGCGGTCTAAGGTGAGAATTGTGCCAAAAACAAAGGTGGAAGGCGGTGGCACCGCCTGGATTCCACATAACTTAGGCGGTGTTGCATAAGGTACCGCTTATATGCTTAAGGGTAAGAGTAGTGCTGGAGTTTTGTATGTTAAGATCAACATCTAGACCACTGTTTCACTTCAAGTTTGGGATTTGAGGGAAAATAAAGATGTTAGAGATCTTATCACATGCTGGTGAAAGGATTTGGGTATAACATGCAACATGACCCAATTTTAAAATCTCAATATAAAGTTGGACCCATTCAAATTCCAATTTCATTCAAATTCATTTAAATGTATGAAACTCATTCTTATAGGGATTTTTAGTGATATAGTTTAAGCTTTTCTCATATTCGTTATTAGTCTCTAATTCTTATTTGTATGGTTTTCTTATTATTGTTGTTGTTGTTGTTGTTGTTTTTATTTTATTTGAGGTAGCCTTTATGTCCCTATTCTAAGCCACATATCCCATCTACTCCATGAGAATAAGAACCTAGAGACTACATGAAATAAAGCCATAATAATAATAAGCATACTCTCTAAATAAGAATAAGAATATGAGAAAAACTATAAACTAAAATATATCAATAAAAATCCTATCATTCCCACCCAACAGTATGCACCTAGGGTAGATACCACCAGTGAGTTAGGCTATGATGATACTAAGGCTACAGATATGAGCTATAGACTCACATCTCACTCATCCTAACCTAATTTCCTCAAGCTCATCCAATTTGTTCACAACTAAGCACTCTAAGTAACTCATCTACCCATCAAACGTGGAATTTGCATCCACTTCCCTACACAACATAAGTATGACATTTCCCTTCTATGATCTATAGTCCCTCAAGAGTATTCTTTCACTTGAATGATTTGCAGAGTTGGTAGGAAGAACACGCACCGTCTGGACCAGGTAAATGACTGAACCTTAGCCTTTCCTTTTAGTGCATTCATTTTTTATTTTGGGGAGTTTTTGGGTAGTTTTAGGCAAGCCCTAAATCCGAAATATGGGCACCGCTCCTGCCCCTTACGGGACAGGCAATGCCTGATAAGAACCGCGCCTGATCAACTGCACTCAAGCGGTGCCACCGCTCTATGAAAACGGTGCTCAGGAGGTGCTAGCCGTGAGTATGTAAATTTGAATGGGCAAGCAAAAATATGATTTTTTAAATGATTTTGATTATTGATTATGTTTTTAATTAGCCCATTTATTATTTTTGGTAGGTTCTTACTGATAAAAAATGGTTATATGGAAAGAACAGCAACATGATAATGATGATGCCTTCGCCGAGGGAAATGCGGGGTGCATAGTTGCATTGAGGGACTGTGTCCTCTTAAAATTCTTCCGCACTCCTAGAATGGTATCCCATGAGCGCTTGTTGGTGAATCTCCTTCATATGTGGAACCCAGAGAAACAATACTTCGAGGTGGGAGCCCATGTGTTGACTATTGAGGTAGAGCATATCTACTTCTTGACAGGATTATCCAGACAAGGTGTTCCTATTTCACTGATTGGTTCTCGTGGAGGGGATGTGACCACCCAGGAGTTTATCAACCGTCACTGAATACTTGGTACTAGAACATCTGGGAAGAAAATTCCCATTAAGGCAGTGGTGGACGATCCTCTATGTATAGTTCTATTCACTATGAAGCGAGTGGCTGGGAGCCAAGGAGCTCATTAGGATTCCAGAACACACATGCTATTTGATATAGAGGCCATGGAACCTACTGTCTTTAACTCGGCAGAAGCATTACTACCGGTCTTCAAGGACCAGCTGACCAAGTGTTGGCAAGGAGAGTTGAAACAGTTCATCTATGGATCCATCTTAGCCTGTTTCTTCTTTGAGCGGGTCCCTCTCCTAAGGCCCCAAGTGGTATTTACTGAGATGAGGGCGAGATACCCTCATATGCTACGGTGGCTCAAGATTATGGCCTGCACAAGAGCAGGAAGAGGCAAAGTGAAGTTTGGGGCTCCATTTTTTCGCTGGCTAAATGATCAGATCCTCATGATTGAGGATTATACGTATACGGGTACCGACTTCAGGACTAACCCTGACCTACCACTTCCACCTGTTGCGTAGTGGAGAGACATGGGTAAGAAACAAAACCCTAAAATGGAAAATTGTATTTTTTTTTATTTTTTATGTATAGTAACAAGACCTACATATCTTCATGCATATGTTGGATTAGCATGACCTAGGGGATCTTCCCCACTGGACATACGAGTGGGATCTTGGTTTGTTCAACGAGGTGACAACTCGATGGGAGAGCTAGAGGAAAACCTAGAGAGGTTGAATCTAGATATACCTGATGCTTCGATTAATGACCTCCCCATGAGGTATCAGAGGCGCACTGGAGGCGTGCCAAGACGCTTTAGCCGATTGCTACGTAGAGTAGTACAGGCTGTCATGTGCTACCACGAGCATCACTAGATAATTTTGCATGATGTATTACTGAAAGCTGATATAGCTTCAGGATTTTGTATGATTTTGTACTTCCTGAAAGCCAGAGCGTTTCAAATGAGGTCTCGTGACCTATATATATATATATACAAACTTTTATTTCTAGTGTTTATATGTTCCAAATGGCAAATGTATTTACATGAGTTTTATGTGTTTTTACTGTTTATTTACAATATGATGAACCATGTTTGATTTTCATGTTATGAATGGGCAATATACCAGTCTAGGATATAATTTACTAATGAGTCAACAATTGGATTATCTGCCCTAGGATATGCCTATAAGTAATAACCTCAAATGACCTTTCCAATAGATGCATCCTCTGATAGAGACGGAGCAGTATGAAATTTTTGATGGTATAGACCTGGTTCAAATGAAAAACCACTAACTGCGAGTCCATGAAAACTACCAAATCACGAATGTCCCGGGATGCAGCCTTAGTCAGTAGACCTATGACTGCCTCATACTTGACGATATTGTTGGTAGCTGGACCAATAAAAACCGCTCCTAAACTGACCAAATCATGAGCTGGCGAATAGAGAACCCAAGCAGTCGAGTCAAGGTTCAAGGTATGGCAGAAAGCACCATCAGCAAAGACATAAAAAGCCATCTGTTCTGCATAACCAAAACATGGTATAAATAGTTTGGACACTAAAACTCAAAACCATATTGAAAATACTAAAACACACTAAAAAATCAAACAATGTACATATATACAAGGTACCATACATGAATGATCTAGGCATAGTACCTCTTTAGGTACAACCCATTGTGAGGTTTCCCGAAGGGGACTCCGTCATAATCCACGAGCTCATAGGTCCCTTTCTCTAAAACCTTGGAAATGATAAAAGGACCGTACCACATTGATTCGAACTTCCCTTTCCTTAGTTTATCATGCCTCTGATCATAAGTCAGCACTAGGTCACCTTTGTTAAACACACGAGGCTGGACATATTTATCGTACTGTGCCTTGACGCGTTTCTTATGTGCCTCATTGACTAAGGCAGCATCTCATCTAGTTTCGTCAAGATTGGTTAAGTATAGAAATGTTTCTTCCTCAGCGGAAGTATTAGGGAAAAGTTTAATGGCAAGTTTCAAAGACAGAATCTGACACTGAATAGGTAGGACAGCTTCTAGTCCATCTACTAATTGAAAATGTGTAAAACCAGTCATTGTTTTAACTGAAGTTCTAGAAGCCCAAAGAGCGGAAAAGAGAATCTGGTTCCAGTTGGATTTATGATCTCCAACCATCTGATGTAGCATAGTTTTTAGGACTTTGTTAATGGCCTCAACCTTACCATTAGCTTGCGGATAATAGGGAATTGAATTTTCATGGTGAAAACCCGGCTTATCATTTAACTATGCCATCATCTGATTCCAGAAATGTGATCCATGATCAGTGACAATAGATTGTGGAACTCCAAACCTAGCTATTATATGATTAAAAAGGAAGAGGGCGGCAGTCTTACCATCCTCTGCATATGTAGGCATAGCCTCATCCCATTTAGTGAAATAATCCATGGCTACTATGATATAACAATGCCCCCTGGCTGAGGTAGGCTTACAATGCATAAAATCTATCCCCCATTTGGAAAAAGGGCCAACGACAGTGATGGGGTGTAACGAAGCAGGGTGGGTGTGCTTTTTCGGATAGAAATGTTGATAGGGTGGGAATTTCTTAACACCCTCATTACAATATTTAAAGATTGAGGGCCAAAAATAGCCAGCGCAAAGGATTTTTTGGGTTGTAGCCATCCAAGAGAAATGACCACCTGATCTAGATTTATGTAGGAATGCAACAGAATACACAAATAACCACAGAAACAAATATGCAGTGGAAATAACACTTCATTTCATTAATCAATAACTGAAACTTGTTTACATACCGAATGGAAATGAACTAGCTAGAGTGCTAGTAGCTTATCTCTGAGAAGAGATGTCGCGGCTACATGCCTCTGAACTTTGTGTTACAATGAGGCTCGAAGTCCTATATATTATTGAGAAACAATGGAAACCCTACACATCCAAAAACCTAACCCTAGGAGGTGAAACACCAGAATGTGGGCCCCGTTGTGTAACTTGGTACATCAATTTCTCGGGGTTGTAACTTTAGCATACTACCTCCATTTGACATGCATGATACATAGTTAGAAAGATATGTTTAAGGACTACAACCATAAATGACAAATATCGAGTCTAGAAAGGACTCATATTTGCTCGAATGCTGAAAACATGTCATTTAGGGCCTCAAAATGGCTCGAGAAGTTTAGGACCCGAAAAATACCAAAAATAGTAAATTCTGCTACAATTAAGGAAATTGGAAAACTAAAAGAAACAATGATGGGGGTCCAAGTGGAATAGGTGGGTGGCCACCAATATCCTCTTGGATCCAGTATCCTTTTGGATCATTCCTCCCACCTTAGGAAGAAATGGTCCCCATTGCGTTGAGTTCCTCCATGAGATGAGGAAACTTCTACTGAACTTGGTCCCTAGTGAGCCACTTTCCCTAGTGAAGGAGTTGGCTTACTTTTACAACTCTATATAGTTGGATCTTTTACTAGTGGGTGTTCTTGATCTGTGTGTCCATAATCTGATCAATTGTGTCTTGTTCCATGCAGTCGGGTTTTAACTCTGTTGGTGTGAGTTGTTTTGCCACGTCTGATGTGTCCAGTAGAGGTGGAAAGTAGGGCCGAAGGTGGTCCACATTGAACACTAGGTGCAGACCAAGGAATGGTGGAATACTGAGCTCGAAGGAATTGTCCCTGACAGCTTTGGTGATGGTGTACGGCCCATATCCAAGCGGGTGAAGCTTGTGGTGGGGTCCAACGAGGCGCTCCTTCTGCAAATGTAGCCACACTTTGTCACCCACCTAGAAGTTGTGCTGCACCCGATGCTAATCATGTCACTGCTTGTACTTAGCATTAGATTTGTCCAATATGTCATGAACCTATTCGCGAATGTGCTGAATGCGCTCAATGAAGTTGTTCGCCTTGGAAACTTCATACTGGATATGAGCTTAATCATCTCGAGTAGCTGTAAATGGCATCGCTACGTCAATGGGACATAGTGGCTGGAATCCCAAGCCCACCTGAAAGCGGCTTTCGTTGGTTGAGCTATGGAGGGCCCGGTTATAGCTATTTTGTACATAAGGGAGGCTCTCATACCATGTGCGTGGATTCTTTGAGTTGTACATGCAAAAAATGTGTACGATCATCCTGTTGACGACCTCTGTCTGGCCATCAGTCTAGGGATGGAAAGCTATGGAATTTGTGAGCTTGGTGTCTAGCATTGACCATAGGCTAGACCAGAATGTACTAAGGAACCTGCTGTCCCAGTCTGAGATTATAGACTGTGGGATCCCAAAGTGTACCCACACTTGTTCAAAGAAGAGTTTAGCAGTGGCTTCTGCTATGATAGTCTTCTTGCAGGCCGCCATTATGGCTATCTTTGAGAATCTGTCAATGACCACAAACACACAGTCATTGTCATGCTTAGTAGAAGGAAGGCCCAACATGTAATCCATGGAGATGGATTTCGACTAGGGGTAGGTAACTGAGTATAGAGGCCTTGCTTCTTGATGGATGGTTTGGAAATGGTGCAGGTAATGCAGGATAGGATGTACTTCCCAATGTCCTATCAAAGGCTCGGCCAATAGAAATACTTATGCAGTATTGCCACTATTTCCTCGACCCCGAAATGCCCAGCGACCCGACTGTAGTGCGATTCCCAAATCATCTTGGCACCCTCCCTTGAAGGAACACAAAGGTGTCCCATGTGACAAAGTAGTACATCCTGGAGGTGAAATTTTGGAACTTGGTTTCCCTCCAAGAGTGTCTGGTATGTGTGGCTGAATTCTGGATTGCTCTTGTAGAGAAGCAGCCAATCAAAAGTATCATACCCACAAGAGTTGAGCATGGTGGTTATTGCCACGATCGGTGGTAGGCTGAGGTAGTCTGCAACATTATTGGTGCTTCCCTTCTTATACTTGATGTTCAAATGAAAATGTTGAAGATATGTGGACCACTTCTGATGGCGATCATTCTGTAACTTCCCTTGTGTCTATATGAACTACAAGGGTCAGTGGTATATGTGGATGATCGTTTCCTTTCCCAAAATGCAGTGCTTCCATTTTCAGCAAGCATGTACAATGGAATACATCTCTTTGTCATAAGTGGGATATTTACGGACTGTGTCAGACAGTGTCTCACAGTGATATGCCACTGGATTCCCTTTTTGAGTAAGGACTGCCCCAATAGTATAGTCAGAGGCATCTGTCTCGATCTCAAATGGTTGTTACAAGTCTGGTAATGTGAGCACTGGGGCATAGCAAAGGCGATGTTTTAATTCTACAAACCCCTTCTGTTGAGTTTTCAACCAAAAGAATATTTCTTTCAGTCCTCCCTTGGTGACTTGACTCAAGGGCCAAGTGATATGAGAGAATCCCAAAACGAACCTGCGGTAGAAATTAGCAAGGCCTAGAAAGCTGCGAAGCTTTGTTAGAGTAGTTGGGGATGGCCAATCCCAAATGACTTGGATCTTGGTTGGATCCACATGTACCCCACACTCATCAATAATGTATCCCAGATACTGAACCTAGGTCATGCTGAAAGTGCACTTGTCCAAATTGGCACACAACTTGTGCTGCCACAATGTTTGGAGGACCTGTTGGATGTGGTGGAGGTGCTCTTCCCAAGTCTGGCTGAAGATCAAGATGTCATCCAAGTATACTACTACAAATGAGTTGGTGAATGTCCGCAAGATGTTGTCCATCAGTCTCATGAAGGTTGCAAGAGCATTTGACAGCCCAAAAGGCATGACCAACCATTCGAAAAGGCCCTCCTTGTCTTTGAAGGAAATCTTCCATACATCGGTCGGTTCAATTGGTACCTAGTGATACCCATACTATAAGTCGATATTGCTAAAATATTTTGCCCCTTTAAGCTGGTCCAAGAGGTCATCAATCCGTGGGATCAAGTACCTATTCTAGACAATGATCGTGTTCAGCGCCCGATAGTGAATACAGAGTCTCCAAGTCCCATTCTTCTTCTGTACCAACATGATCGGGCTCCCACAGGGAGATGAACTTGGCCGGATGTGACCCTTCTACAGCAGCTCCTGAATTTGCCTCTTGATTTCATCATTCTCCATAACAGAGTGTCAATAGATCGGGTGGGCATTTCTTAACACCCTCATGACAATATTTAAAGATTGAGGGACAAAAATAGCCAACGCGAAGGATTTTTGGGTTGTATCCATCCTAGAGAAATGACCGCCACATGCTCCAGAGTGGCGGTCATTGAGAACCTGTTCAACCTCTTCATGAGTACGGCATCGTTGGAGAATGGTGTCTATGCCACTCCTATAAAATGTATCATTCAGGATAAGATAGTATTTTGCATGGTGACGGATACGGCGACAATCGTCACGGGATAAAGTAGGCTGAAATCTCTTTGTCTGGAGATAAATGATTAAATCTCCATACCACGAATCAGTCGTTCTTATCAGGAACAGAAATTTGTCCGAGAATGAATCACTGGTCTCAAAATCCATTAAAGCACAAGGAAGGTCACACATCAGCTCTGCAAAGACCAATGATTTCTTTGAATTAGCTTTGGCAAACTCAAGGTCAAACTCTTGTAGGATGACAATCCATCGGCAGTATTTTCCCCCTTGACAAGCCAGGATATAATACATAGGGTTTTGGTCTGCGAGTATGGTGGTGGTGCGAAGCAAGATGTAATGAAGAAATTTTTGGACAACAATGACCATGGCCAATGCTAGCTTCTCCACACGCGAGTATCAAGTTTCAGAATCGATAAGATTCTTACTAGAGTAGTATATCACATGTTCTTGTCCATTTTGATCCTCTTGGGATAAAACCATTTCGATGGTAGTAGAAGAGGTAGCAACATATAAGAGAAAATCCTTTGAATAATCTGGGGGGTGTATCACAGGTGAATGGCTCAGAGCATGCTTAAGATTATCAAAGGTTCGCTAGGCCTGGTCATCCCATAAGAATGGAGTATCCTTCTTAAGGGGACGCATATAACCATTCGTTTTCTCAGCAAAGTTACAAATAAAATGACAAAGAAAATTTTCCTTCCCTTGCAAACTTTGGAGTTCAAGGAGGTTGGTTGGGGAAGGAAGGGTGATTATTGCATCAATATTTAGTGGATCAATCTGGATACCATCCTTAGAAACCATGAATCCTAAGATACGTCCTGTCTCAACGCAAAAAACACATTTGTGTGGATTTAGTCGTATTTTGTAATGGCGACATCTCAGGAAAATATCTCTAAGATGTTGAGGATGATCTTTTCATTGATGTTAATGCACAGGGAGATCATCTAGGTATAGATCCACGATGTTTTTAATGTTGTGAAACGCATAGGACATAGCGCGATGGAATGTGGCTCCAGCATTCTTAACGCCAAAGGGTAACTTCATGTAGGAAAAGGTTCCCCATGGGAATATAAATGTCATCTTATTCTGATTGGCAGGAAATATCTCAATCTGATTATAGCCAAAAATTCCATCCATGAATGAGAAGATGACACTTCTAGCACAGTTATTGATATTCTAATTGATGTGTGGATTCAAAAAGTTGTCCTTAGTAAAAGCTTTATTCAGGTCTCAAAAATTGATCCAAACTCGAATAGATCCCTACTTTTGTTCACAGGAATGATATTTGATACACATTCCATCAGGGGTACAGGATAGATGAATCCTTCCTTCAGAAGTTTTTCAACTTCGGCTTTGATAGCTGCAGCCTTCCATGGATGGACTTGTCTCAATTTCTGCCTAACCGGTTTCACTGTGGGATAGGTTTTTATCTCATGGATTATGATAGATGGGTCTATCCCAGGCATTTCTTCATAAGACCAAGAAAAAATATCTCGGAATTCTTTTAAAAGTGCTCTATAATCTTCAGTTTCATCTTTTGAATAGTTCTACCCTATATGAACATGTTCAATAGTTCCCGGATTGATCGATATGTCAATTGGAGTTGTTTTGGTAATGTTGCATGAATTTCCTTCTGACTCAGAATTTTGCAACAAGACAGGTGTTTGCGGGATGTCGACAATATTAGTACCCAAAAGAGATACAAATCATTATCTGTCGAACTGGTATTGGGGAGGAACGAGGATCTGTGATGATGATCCTCCCATACTGGTTCATTCGTACTCATAATCTCTATAATGGACTCGTCTGACGAAAAATTCTGGGAGAGACAATCCAAAGTAGGAAGAGAAGGTTCTAACAAATAGGGCATGTGGTAAGGATCTGAAGCCACAAGATGAATATCATCTGTATGGACATCAGAAATGGATTGCATGGCATCATAAATTGCTTCATGCGATCTTAGGGAGGATGATTCAACAACTTGCTTACCCTTGGGATCATAGCCAAATGTAGAGATCATAGTGGCAATCGCCGTCTCTATGCTAGAAGGAGTTGATGGGAACACGCCCATAAGGGCGGAGTCTTTCAGCATTCCTACCCCAATGGACTGATAAGGAGGAGGGGATTGACCTAGCAAAGGGATGTTATTTTCTGTAGGGGTAGTAACATCCAATGTACAGAAATCAAGTTGATCAATGGTCACAATCTTTCCCAAATGTAGAAACTGGAGAGTTCTAAATACCGTCGAGGCGACAACTATCATAGCATAAAACCAATTTCTTCCTAAGAGAAGATTGTAGTCTAATGAGGCATCCACGACTTCCGCTTGAATGGAAACAGTTTTTCCCCCTAGTTCAACTGAAAGTGTTGGCATGAGACCATGGGGTTGGAAACCTCTTCCATCAAAGGATTTTAGGGTCGTCAGTGATTTCTTAATCTCGGGAGAGCAAATGGCTTTCCAACAGGATAGAGACAAAATTGAGGTTGAAGCACCTTCATCTAGAACAGTCCTAACGACCTTTTTCCCAACTACTTTTGTTACGATCTGAAAAGCAAGTTGGTGATGTAATCTAGATTTGTGGTTCTCCGGGTTGAAGTGAATTAGATTCGTGTTATCCAGGTCTAGGGCTCCTAAAGCAGTTAACAAGTTTTTGCGTTGCATGGGACAGCTTTGGAGTACTTCTAAGGTATAAATTGCACATGGTGCCTGAGCTAGGTCTTCACCAGGACCGTCAGGACCGCGAGGACCACCAGGACCGTCAGGACCACCAGGACCACTAGGACTACCGAGACCACCAGGACCTCCGGGACCAATAAAGGGGGGACCACCGAGCCCCCCAGGACCACCAAGCCCTCTGGGACCACCAGGCCCTTCGAGATCACCAAGAGGAGGACCACTAGACCCTCCAGGACTACCAGGCCCCCTAGGGGGAGGACCTCCATAAGGTGGCCCTCCTACACCTCCGGGACCACCAGGCCCACCAGGGGGAGGACCTCCATAAGGCGGTCCTCTGGTACCTCTAGCAATATGAATAGGTATTCCTCCCAATGCTAGCATGTAGGACCAGTTGGGTTTCCCCCATGGAGTAAAAGTATTTCCGTGATATGGAATTCCAGTGTAATACATGCCTATAGGGGTAGGTTGATAATACATATTTCCTACAGATACATGATTTGTTGGGTAACCATACCCCCATGAAACTTGATTAACCACAGGTTGTGCCCTTAAAGGTTGGCCTAAACTCAATGGAGGGTTAACTATATTTGTATTGGTAAGAGGAACATAAACTAAGGATGTGCCTGTAGTAAAGGTCTACATATTATGAGTAAAAACTCCACTAGATGGTAACGTAGATCGTGTTGGGGGTTGCCCCTCGACATTCAAAGGTACTGATACAACTAGAGTTGAAGGTTGCCCCCCATCCATAAAAGACATGGAAGGACTAGAAACAGACCTAACATTAGCAACTGTAGGGTTAGAAGATTGACCTGGGTGGTGCAAAGTCTCAACAAGGTCAATAGGTCTCATAGAATCAGCCAGTGAATGATATCTGGCTAGACAAGGATCCGTATTGCGAGGAAGAAGAGTCGAAATAGGTTCTTTGTGAGGCATGGGGGTTGCTAAGATTGTATCTAATCTCTACATTCTCTCTTGAAAATAATGTGCACAGTGAATAGATGCTTGGATTTGTCTATACTCTTCTTCACTTGGTGAAGATTGTTTAGGAGAGGGCCTATTTACCCCAAATGAGGCGATGGCCTGTCCCATAGAAGTTCCCCAAAATGGAGCATTAGGACAATAGTCTGGATGAACAAGACTATCAACACGACCTTCCACAGGAGCATGGAAAGAAGTGTCACCCATAGGAGGTTGTTGGACCAAGGGAGTAACGTAAGAAGTGAATTGGTCTCTGTTTTCTACAACCAGGTTCTCTTGCACATGGGAAGTAGTTGTAGCTCCTTGGTCGGTGGCTTCCATTGGACCTTCTCCTGTGACGAGAGGAAATTCAGGTGGTAAGCCATGTGTTCTTCTGGACCATCTCAAATGAAACTCAGCCAGATTACACAGTCACTAATCTAACCTAGCGTCTCAGAGCTAAGAAAAAACACGCCAAAAAACTTTCGCCTACTCAAGATACACGCCGACAAGTGAATTCAAATGATAGGATGAGATCAAATGGTCGGTCTCTTACTAGGATTGTCAAATAGGTGCAACTCACGATATACCACAAGGGTACGTGCGTAGTAATCTCCTCGAGTGTTGTTTTTGGTGTATTGCTCCACACAAGACGGCCAAAGGATTTTTCTTAGATGGATAAGGTATCATAGTGGGGTCTCTCGATATACTCAAGGTATGTGGGAGCTCAAATCGGTAGTAGTGTTGTCTAATGCACAACTGTTCACAAGGGGCCTTCCTATATAGAATCGAGTATGTGAAGTACCTTTCTATATACCTCAAGGATACGTGAAAGGCCGTTCAGTATACTGATGATACGTGGAAGAACCGCGCGAGTTTTGGGTTGTAGTGCAGAAAAATAATGACAGCTCCTACGTTTAACGACGCCCGAACACGTCTCTAACCTATCACTCAAATTTCTATACAATTTTTAGGCCTAAAGCTACCATTAATTTTAAAGTGGACGGTCTGGTGAATGCATGAGATTTTGACAGAAAAGTAAAACCATGCAAATATGAAATGCAAGTTCATTCACTTTACCATTCAGAGTATGCCTAATTACGGGAAGGAGAGAGAGTGTTTTCTTTTCAATTTTGCTTTGAAACCAAAAGTTCCCCAAACAACTATACTAAAAAAAATCTTTTTCCGAGCATACAAGAAAACAACACTTCTTCAAATCAAATCTTTTGAAAGAAAACAGATAGAGTAAGATCTCTTTTCCAAGAAGAAGAAAGACAAACAGCACTCAAATATGCATATGCAATCTATTTTTTCAATTTTTCTCTAAAACATGGAAGGATCTAACTTAAACTATTGATATTTTTTCTTTTGATGAGATAATGATGCAAAAGAGACAAAAGCACAAAGGAATCCTGAAATCTTGTGAGATTAATCAGAGGTCTAGTGACTTAATCTCAATAAAAACAATGACCTAATCTCAACAAAAAAGTTTCTTTTTTTAGAGCGAAAAGAAGTCTTTCTCACACTTAATGAAAAATAGAAACAATCAAACTAATCAAAGAGTCTTTCTTTTCAGTATTATCCAATAGCAAGAAGAGATATAATCTAGTCTAAAGCTTCCAAAAACTCCTTTCAGAATAACCAAACTTACAAGCAGTAATAAGGATGATCCTGACCTAGCTTTTCGATTTTAACAAACAAACATTTTCCACATAAAAAATTTCAGATTTCAATCACTTAGGTATTTGCAAACAAGTCTGGACAATGCCAACTGAACACACAAAATCCAAAAAATCACAAATTTCTTTGCAAAATTTTGAAAAAATTAAAGGTATGGAAAACCTACCTAGCACCGCGCCAAAGCAGTCACTGGCATAGTGGTTTTTGAAGCATCACCGCTTCTTGCTTACTGAACTCATGCGGTGGCACCACCTATGGATAACTGAGTGCAGGCGGTGGCATCGCTTATTGCCCAAAGCATATGCGTGGTTCCCTGTAAAACCCAGAACACAAGAAGAGCAAAAAAATCAAGTTAAAAATTGCAAAAACAATATAAAAATTGATGAATCAATAATAATACATAGCATATAAAGTGAAGGTGACTCAAATCTGAAGAGATCTGATGATTTCAAACCAAAACTTCACTAAATCAGATGGTAGATCTGACTGAAAAGATTGAAGGCTGGAGCTTGGATTCGGAAAAGTGTTCAGAAACTTAGGAAGATCAGATCAACTGAAGCTTATGATATCCCCAGCAAAGTTGCCAAATTTGTTATCAGGAATATAGAACCTTCTGTGGACAAAAGTTGTTCCTCTGGTCTAAATGGTTTAGATCCATAACAAATGAGTCACAACTAGGTTGAAGACTTTACTTGGAAACTGTAGATGCCTGGAATAAAATATCTGATGGAAGACCTGCATAAACACATCAAACACATGACAACATCAAAGATACCAGAAAACTATCCATATATCCATATCAGTGACTAAGGAATCTGATAATGCACATGTGAGATCATAAGACAACAGATATATGGGAAGGAAATCAACTTTGCATTAATAGATGAAATGAAAGATATTACAACCATTTTGCCTTAGTGTCGATGCACTCCTTCACAAGACTAACATCTCATCCCCAATAGCTCCAACTTGCTCCTCTATTCTCTCTAATGGATTAGGCCAGGATGTTAATTCAGTAGCATAACGTTACTCCTTTCTTCTCCCCCCAACCATGGAGTATGAGCCTAGTTTTATAGGGCTCAAAGGGATAGGAATGGTTGAGAAATAGGTGGGTGAGGTGGCCATGAGATCCCCAAAGCATGGATCTCGAGCTTAACTAACCCAGGTGAGTAGGGATAAGGCTAGACATGAAGCTTTTGTTCTAGAAGCTTCGTGAAACCTCCTTTTTTCACTTTTTACCAAGGGCACCGCTTATACTCCCTTATGATAGAGCGGTGTAAGGTGAGAATTGCGCCAAAAACAAAGGTGGAAGGCGGTGGCACCGCCTGGATTCCACATAAATTAGGTGGTGTTGCATAAGGTACCACTTATATGCTTAAGGGTAAGAGTGGTGCTAGAGTTTTGTATGTTAAGATCAACATCTAGAGCAGTATTTCACTTCAAGTTTGGGATTTGAGGGCAAATAAAGATGTTAGAGATCTTATCACATGCTGGTGAAAGGATTTGGGTATAACATGCAACATGGCCCAATTTTGAAATCTCAATATAAAGTTGGACCCATTCAAATTCCAATTTCATTCAAATTCATTTAAATGCATGAAACTCATTCTTATAGGGATTTTTAGTGATATAGTTTAAGCTTTTCTCATATTCGATATTAGTCTCTAATTCTTATTTGTATGGTTTTCTTATTGTTGTTGTTGTTGTTGTTGTTGTTGTTTTTATTTTATTTGAGGTAGCCTTTAAGTCCCTATTCTAAGCCATATATCCCATCTACTCCATGAGAATAAGAACCTAGAGACTACATGAAACAAAGCCATAAAATAATAAGCATACTCTCTAAATAAGAATAAGAATATGAGACAAACTATAAACTAAAATATATCAATAAAAATCCTACATTCCCACCCAACAGTATGCACCTAGGGTAGATACCACCAGCGAGTTAGGCTCTGATGATACTAAGGCTACAGATATGAGCTATAGACTCACATCTCACTCATCCCAACCTAATTTCCTCAAGCTCATCCAATTTGTTCACAACTAAGCACTCTAAGTAACTCATCTACCCATCAAATGTGGAATTTGCATCCACTTCCCTACACAACATAAGTATGACATTTCCCTTCTATGATCTATAGTCCCTCAAGAGTATTCCTTCACTTGAATGATTTGCAGAGTTGGTAGGAAGAACACATCCTATTGTCTTCCTACAAGGAATAACCAAAGAAAATGATACCTTGGCTCTAAAGCACCTAATGAGTAGTAATTAATATGGGAAAGGTAGGTTTCCTAAACAACCTAACCTTTATGTTCTTCTACAACTGTGTATATCTCTCTTCCCAAATCCAGGAATTACTCTCCTCTTATAGCTTATTTAGTCATTTTTAGGTTTGTATATCAATCTAAAACATAAAGATGTTACAACATTGAAAACTTCAATGATTCTTCAATATGAAAATGATGATGGGTGAATGGTAAGAATGGAAATGGCTCCCATGAAAATGAAGGAGATTAATTAATTATAATGAGGATTGATGGCTCTTAGGTTCCCCATGTTGATTGTATCCAATCCCATGCCTCCATAACTATTTGAGATAGTCATTCCTCACCAACCACGTCATGCATTCAATTATTAGCTTCTAAGTCAAAGGATATGATGAGATCTCAAATCCTTATATCCTAACCTCAATTGGGAGATGCATAAAAAAATAATAGAGATTAGTTGTTTTAGAAGCTTCACATCTAATTGATTTAAATTGTTTTTCACATTCACAAAATCATTTAATGCAATTAAATTATATAATTAATAAAATTTTATAATTTTTAAATTTAGATAATAAATTAACTTAAAATGACACAAAACAAAACCTTTATGAGCAAAATTCCATGTATAAAGTTCATTTCTAAATGATTAAAAAATCAGCAGTAAAAATCATATTAATCAAAACTTGCATTCTCAATCAGCATAAATTGTAATTGTAATCATATTCTAATGAGGTATTTGAAAATCTCAAATTCTTAAAATATAATGAGATATATGGCTCTATCCAATTTTGTGGAGGATAAAAGTTACTCCCGCAATATAGTATTTATCTAATTTAACAAAATATAGTATTGAGCAGTGCTTTGCAATCTTGCGGAAATATCAATTTCAAGAAACAATTTTGAACCTCTTTTATCTATAGCAAAAGCAGGATGTTTTAGTTTCTTTTATCCTACTCGCTTATGTATAAAACAAATAAACAAACAGTGATTGACAGCCTTATTGATCCCGTGATCCCTTTTTTCCCTGTAAATAGTGACACGACTATTATATTCTTCACTGGTGTTAGGTTTGGCAGAAGCTATATTTTGGCGGCATTCCAAGGAATAGTTGAATAGATGCATGCATGTAGTTTTAACTTTTTATTATTTAGGTTGAATAGGTTGAAGTAATAAACATTTCACTACAATAGAGCCCCACATTGCTACATTTAGCTTGATATTCTTGGAAAAAAATGACGGCAGTACGCCCCACATTGCTACATTTAGCTTGATATTCTTGGAAAAAAATGACGGCAGTACGTTTTCATTTATATTCACAGTTTTAGCGACTGATTAGCCCTCTTTCAATGCCGCGACAGAGTTTGAAAGTAACGCGTAAGGCAAATAATGATGATTCTAGTTAGCAAGCACTAGCAGAGGGAGTGAGCTAGCTATGGAGCAATCCTCCCCCATCGGACGGAGGAGGAGCAAAGTCAACGTTAACTTTGCTCCTCCATTGCTCCATAGCTAGCTTAGCAGAGAGGGTACGGCGCCTCCATGTGAACGGTAAGTTGTACCACTCTCCGCGTAGTCACATGTGGAGGATCTGGTCCTCTGGCCCTGCCGCTCTTTTTAAAGAAATAAGGACTGAAATTTGACAGCCTCAGCGATCCCGTGTTATTCTTCGTCTCTGTAAATAGCCATAGCCTGACGTACTTGACAGCTAGCATATTCGTTATTGTTAAGGACATGACTGTTGGCAGCAGCTATATTTTGTGGGCATTCCCAGGATTACTGGCGCAGGACTCGAACCAATGACCGGTTCGAAGTGTTTACCAGACACACACAAATCTACTCTTCTTATACATTCTTCGCTACTACTTATGTTTTGAGAATTGGTAAGTAATCATTTTCATTGTATCATAGTGTTTTACATTTCATTGCATCTGGATTCCATAGTGTTTTTTTTAACCCTCCTCAAAATTGTAATATAATTTTTTTTTTAATACTTTTTTAGAAACTTTCAGTCATGTTCTTAGTTTACTTGTTTTCATTTGATTACTTTTTTATGAGGGTTTTATTTTCCCCAAGGCTTGGGGAGACCATCCATAGTCTTAACCCTAACCCTTATGTAATAAGTTTGTTAAGTGAACATTTGAAAGGTCTTAGGCCTTGCCATAGCCTAAACTATGGTGTATGGTGACCCTCCCTTAAGCTTAATGGCTTAGGGTTTGTAAAGTCATATGATACCACCATGTGGTAAACTTTCGTTATAACTTAATATAAAGTCTAAGGTTTGAAATATTGTTGTTGATTGGCATATGTATCCATATAATTTTTTGTTTGTCGTATGCCTTACCCCATGATTCACGATGAGTTTGGTTCTAGGAATACTTTATTATAGCATGGTTCATGCGATGTAATAGAGTTCTTGGCATGCAAATAAAAGTTTGGCATTAAGCCATCATTCATACAATGCAATAAGGTTCTTGGCATTCGGGTAACACTTATGATTTGTATGCAATGATTAAAATCTATGATTAGCTAGACGAGAGTTATTACACTCTGTCCTTGGTTGACTTTGATAATTAAAGCGTGACATGGTTACGTTTTGACAGCGCAACCAGGCTTTCCACGCAACTGCTAAGCTACATTCTCCACTCTCCATCTGTCCATATTTGCAAGTAGAGTTTAGACATAGGTTTAATGTGCTTGGAAGTTGTCTGAAACCTCAATTGGCCTATTTGGTTTTTGTGGAAAGGCAAAGCCGAACTCTACTCTGTTCGTAGTGGAAATGTACAGGTTTTTTTTATCTTTTGTGTGGTCGACAAGAGCCGAAGAGCTTTGCTCTGTTCATGAGTGATGATAGCGTATGTATTTTTCTGGTTTATGCATTTGTTAACAGCATGATGATTGTTTCTTCCTTGAGGCGTTACTGGGATTCTCCATGTTCTCCAGCAGACTGTATTCCAGATTGTCTTGTCCCCAATTAAATAATTTTCAAATAAGACTATTTGCAAGTAATGTTTCACCAACCTACTAGTTCCATAGGTTGAGATGGAGACATAAATTTTGTAATAAGGGGCTATGGGAGCCAAAAGGACATTAGTTTACCATATTCACATTTAAATGGGTCACATAAACGATAAATGCTAAGAAAATAATGTGGCATGGGTTCATGACGACATTTGGAAGCTTGTGAAGATTTTGGGTGACTAGATTCCCCGCACACTTGGCATGATATCCATCCAAATTCGAACACATGGATAATGTAACATTATTGGATGGTAATGTGGTGTCAAATATCATATAATGAGCCAAGGAAGTTGAATTGGTAAAGGAGGGTAACTCCCATGGAAGAGGAAGAGACTATAAGACAAGGTGTGCCACTTGGAAGGGGATTCTATGCACTATATGACAACAAATGATGGAAGATTCTATGACAAGTATGACAAATTCAGACCTGATTGCTGACATATGAAAAATCTGACATGTCATGGCTAAAAATAGCCACCAAGAGGTCGAATTTGGGAGTTAGAGGTAGCCATTCGAATTGGGAAAAGAATTGGAGCATGAAGAGGAAGACAAGTGTCATGAGAGTTACTAAACCACTAAGATGAGTTAGAGGAAGCTCATGGAGGGAAATTCAACCTTATGAGGCATCATGAAGTTAATAAAAGGATGCCATGAGGAAGGAGAATAACTTTTGATCATTTTTTAATTGGCCTTTGGCATTTTGGAGAGCTTTTGCTTGTCCATTGCACGGTGAGAGCACACTTACCCTGCTAGTGAACCAATTTCGAGGGAGTTGGATTCCTTTCCAAGTTGGTCGATGGAGAGGCCATTCATACCTCTCATGGGAGCTTAATGAAGGAGTTTTATTTACAGGTTGAATGTCCTACAGTCGAAGTCTCATCTATCTCCCCATTCTCTCATTCCTTCTTCTCCATTTCCTCACACTCACATTTGATGGCACACTTGTTGGAGTGATTCTTACGTCTTACTGAGGATGGTTGATGCCCAAGATTTGATTTATGATGTATGTCTCTGTAATATCATTTCCATATGCTCTGTAAGTCGAAATATCATAAATACATGTATGAAAGGCTCACATTCCCGATGCTCTTGACACTACAACAAAAACTGGATTCAGCGCCAGATTTAGCGACGTATTTTAGTGTAATTTTTTCTCAATTGTGATGAACAATATGGCGCTAAAACAGGCACTATTGTACATTTTTTGTAAAATGCCATCTATTGCGTCTTTTGTTTTGTCTTTTTAAGTGCCCATTTTTGCTTCCATTGTTGCGCCCATTTTTTTGCGTCTTTTTTTACACCTTTTTTGTGCCCAATTTTGCATCTTGTATTACATCTTTTTTGTGTCATTGGTTACGTCCTTGTTTGCACCCAGTTTGGAGCCCAGTTTTACATCCAATGTTGTGTCTGATGTTGCTCCTAATTTGACGTCGAGTTTGGCACCCAATTTTGTATCTAATTTTACGTCTATGTTTGCATCTAGCTTTACGTCTAGTTTTACCTCTAATTTTGCATCCCATTTTACATATTTTTTTGCGTCCATGTTTGTGCCCAAAATATCATCATATTTCACGTCTTCTTTTGTGTCTAGGTTTGCACCTACTATTCCATCCTGGTTGATGTCTTTTTTTGCATCTCGGTTTGCACCCAGCGTTGCACCTAGTGTTGCACCTATGTTTGTGTATAATATTGTGTCATGTTTTACATCCAATATTGCATCTAGTTTTACATCTAATGTTTCAACCCATTTTACACCCAATATTGTATCTCGTTTTATGTCTTTCAATGTGCCAAGTGTTGCTTACAGTTTTGCGCCTAGTCTTGTGCTTGGCTTTACATCGAATGATGCGTCCAATTTTATGCCAACTTTAGTGTCCAATTTTATGTCAATTTTAGCGTCCAATTTTGCGTCCAACTGAGAATCCACTTTTGCATCTACTATTGCATCTAGTTTTCGGCATCACATCTTCCTTTGCGTCTAGGTTTGCACCTACTATTCCATCTTGGTTGATGTCTTTTTTTGCATCTAGGTTTGCACCCAGCGTTGCACCTAATGTTGCACCCATGTTTGTGTCTAATGTTGTGTCCTGTTTTACATCCAATATTGCATCTACTTTTATATCTAGTGTTTCATCCCATTTTACATCCAATATTGTATCTCGTTTAAAGTCTTTCTTTGTGCCAAGTGTTGCTCATAGTTTTGCATCTAGTGTTGTGCCTAGTTTTACATCGAATGATGCGCCCAATTTTATGCCAACTTTAGCATCCAATTTTGCGTCCAACCAAGAATCCACTTTTGCATATACTATTGCATATAGTTTTGGGCCTAATATTGAATATAGCTTTGAGCCATTAATCGTGCCTAGTTTTTGCATTCAATTTTATGTTTAGTGTGATGTCCATTTTTGTGTCCACATTGTCTTATGTGACGTCCACTTTATATCCACGTTTGCATTTGGTGTGACGTTTACTTTCGCGTCATGTTTTTCATCCAGATTTGCAATTAGCGTTGCATATAATGTTGCATCTATTTTGTGTTTTGTTTTCTATTTATTGTTAATTAATAATTTAAAATTCAATTATTAATAGTGAAATATAACATTTTATTGTTTTTGCATCCATTTTATTAACTTCAATTAAATATTGAAATATATCAAAATTATCAAATATCATTAAAAATTCAAAATTAAACATAACATTTCTGAAGAAGTTTACTGAAAATTCTCAACATCCATCCAAAAATAGTAATATCATCATATATATATATATATATATATATATATATATATATATATATATATGCTAATTATTCATCAAAAGAACGTTGGCAATTTCCAAAATAAATAAAGAAACAAGACATTACTAATTATATCACCATCTTCTTTAATCAAATCAACTAAAATTCAAATGTTTGATCAACGTATCAAAACATTTCATGGATATCACTAGAGTAAAGTAAAAAGAAGTCAAACATATATATGATTTAAATACCAAACTAACAAAAAACAAGCTGTATAATATACATAAGTCAAAATTATAAATTTATCATAGTTATATATCATCAATAATTTATGTAAATATAATCGAAAATGTATCATGTTCTTTAATCAAATCAACTAAAATTCAAATGTTTGATCAACATACGAAAACCTTTCATGGATATCATTATAGTAAAGTAAATCGAAGTCAAATATATATGTGAATTAAATACCACTCTAACAAAAAAAAATGTTGTATAATCTCTATATATAAATATCAAAGTCAAAATTATAAATGTATCATAGTTATATATGTAAATATAATGCAAAATTTATCATGTTTTTGCATAGCATCAATCTCTAACTAGCACCACCAACATCATCATCAAGATCATGTTCATGATCATCAAAATCGTCACCTTGATTAACCTCATTGTCATTGTCGCCATCATCATCATCATCACCATCACCATCTTCTTCTTCTTCTATATCCAATGTAGGCTCAACATAATTTGGCTCATTATCTATAGAGTCATCAATTGTTGTGATCTGGAAAAAAAAATCAATATCAGATGTTAGTATTAATTTCATACCACAATGCATATTTCTTATATATTTTTAATATTACCTCATACCAAATTAAAAATAAGTATAATACAATTGCAATTAATGTGTGTATACTAATATAACTACAAAAAAAAGCAAAAAATAGAACTAAATGACAACTTTATTAAAACTTTTGAAGCTTTATCCAAGATATTGGTGTTTCTTTGGAATTCTAGTGTATTGCCTGCCTCTGTACTGCAATAAATCATTTGAAAATATATCCAAGATATTGTAATCCCCTTTTTACTTAATCATAAAAGAAATGGCTTCACTGATGAATTTCCAAGTCTTCTAAAAATACATCTTACATTAGATGTCAATGTGTTTATGACATCTAATGTCAATTGAATAGCCTAATGATGATTTACACACAGATATGATAAAACTACCACCACTACATGAAAAACAAAATGAAACATAGAGGCACTCAGACCAAATTTCACGCCAAACATATTGAAATGGACCCCACTTATGAAATTCAAATTTCTCACAATTCGTTCAAAAGTTCAATTCATTTCAATAAAAAGCCATCGGACTAACTAGACCTATAACATTGACATGTGTTGTTGCATAAAGACTAGACATTGTAGTAGCTAAGAATGCTAGACTTACAATAGACTATCATTCATAGATATTGACATCACACCAAACGAAATATATGATTGAAGCATTTGAATCAAAATAATACATCTTAACAAAAGTAAACCCTAGAGTCCAAGTCAATGTAATTGAAGTTGCTATATGTTCAGTTTCAATTTGAGAGTTAAATTGTGGAAGGATAGGAGACTGGAGGTTATTGGTAACTCTTCTGAGTAGTCCAATCATTGCTTTGTAGGTACTGGAGGTTATTTTACCCTAGAATTGGAAAGGTTAGGGATCCATACAGACACCCAGGTCTATGCCACTAACATGGTGGAGAATGAACAAGAGAATAATTAATGCTAGTAGACTTAAAATGTTGGCAAAGGTATGGAACACACTGTGTTGACAATAGAGTTTTCTCCAATAACTAAAACTGGGACAACTCATTAACATGGAAAACTGGTACACACACCCATCTGCATGGTTTAATGTGGAACAATTCTCAATTTTTATTTTGCAATTTATGGAGGGAAGATAAGAGCAATTCTCATACACACAAAGCATTATAACTTACGCACAGATTAATTGAAAGCTGTTGGCAGTTTATTGGGAACTGGTAACAAACCCTGGGTATCCCACACCAAGAACAAATAAGCATTTAAAGGCAGCTTAAATGTTGTATAAATGAAATTGAAAAGAGTTGAAGGTAGGAAATTGAAATAAACATAACCAATATAGAAAATCAGCCTAATCAAAACATGCCATTTTCACTTTCACAATGAACCCAAAATTGTCTTCTCTTCTCTGATATTTGCATAGATTTTGACCTTTTAGGAATGTTATAGTGCCCAAAACAGAAAAAACAAAGCCTCTTATGCGCTCAACATGCCTGGCTTTTCTTCTAATCATCATCATCATGGAAACATTACCTCCTGAAGACTATGATTAAGATCACACACAAACACCCATACAAAATGGGGAGTAATAGACCTCATATAATGATTGGTTGGTGCCTTGTATTAAGTATGTTAAGCAAGAAAAGCCACATAGTCAGCAGTCAGCAAATTAGGGAATAAAGTAGCATCAATAACAATGGTATAATTCTGGGAATAAGGCCAAAACAATAGTGTATACTCTACTTTGGAGGATACCTGTAGTAGATGGTATGCCTTGCAGCATGTGGTGGTTAATCTAATGCTAAAAGAGACTCCATACAATACCCTTTTGGTATATCTTTCCAATAGAAAATTACTACTAGAGGACTAATTTTAAGAAACAAAAGAAAAGGAGGTGGGGTCAATCATTGAAGAGAACAATTCTTACGAAGAAAACAACAAATATTCCCCATTTGACTATATGCTATAGCCAGCTGACATATGAGATAATGATAATGATTCCTTTTATGTTATTTGAAGTGTCAGTCAGAGATATTTAGCCAGACATAACTTTGTTACTAGTGTGATTTCATACAAACAATTGTTGGAGGATCGACTTTGGCAAGAAGTGGAAGATTTTAGGAAAACAACAAAGATATTTCTTTCCCAAAATCAATGAAAGTTATCCAAAACACCGAGTCAGCCCAGTGGCACTCCCTAGTGACTGGAAAAGGACTAGTTCGAATAGAGAGGCTTCCAACTGTGACTAATGTTGGTTTACCTATAGTTGTTAGGTGAATTTTCTTGTGCATATTTACCAAAACGTATTGTCTTTAGATGTCCTCCATAATGTTCATGCTCAATTCCTTGTCATTTTAAATTATCATGTATCATTATTACAATAAGAAAATATTATATTTTGTATATGCATTTATGCACTTTGAGTGCCTTCATTCAGTGTTTTTTGTGCAACATCAGTTTATGAACCATTTATCTCATAACAGACATGTTACGGAGAGAAATTCCTATGGCTTAGGGTACCACAACAGATAGCTTAACTCCAGAAATCAATCCTTTCCTATATGCAAGAGAAACCAAACAACTAACACTAAAGGATCTCGATTCGTACCTTATTTCGGACGGTTGGTGTAGATCCTCGTTGAGGTTTCCAACGTCAGCTTGAATTGATGAATTGCTTCCTCAACATTCAATAAACAAGACAAGCATACTATATATAATTGTGTTAGCTCTACTCTAGCATATATAATCAATAACATATAAGTATTTGAAATCATCCATGGATAATATATTCATTCAAACACACATTATTGAACAGGAAAAGATATTTCTATTGATATAAAATCAGAGATTACAATGAATACAACCTCTGTCAGCACGTCTGCGAATCGAAGAAACCGAGTCCCCCACTTGGGCCTCCACCACTTCAATCCTCCATCTCTCGATAGCAAGCTCACAAGCAAAAGGTAATCTTGGGAAGAACACACAAGTGTTCCAAGGGACAAAGGGGATGTAAACTCAAGCACAAGTTCCGGCAACAATGGACTATAGTTCTCTTACTCTTAATTTCTCATATATCTTCAATGTATCCAAAGGGTTCCTTATATATCTCATCAATGGGGTAATGAAAGGTCGAATCTGAGCGATCTCAAGGCATATGGAAGGCTAGGAGACAAGTGAGTCGGATCTACATCAAGGAAAACTCCAAAAGAATTTGTATTTTTGCACACATCCCGATGTACGCGTTTTTAGAGGTCAAACCCGCGTATATATGTGATAAAGGGTTTAAAAGTCGTGTATGGAAATTTAAGCATGTTTTTAGGGATGGTCTAGGAAACATCAAAGGAACAAAAAGGGTCCATGGGGTCTAAGGAGTCTGCATAGGGACAGGGAAGGCCATAAAAGTGTGATTCACCATGTGTGGTAAAATCAGCTATAACAGATGCCCCCTAATGTGTGAGGTCCGAGGGGTCATGCGATGGACGAAATGCATTATAAGTCCATCCCAGAAATGAAGTGATGAAGAACCCAGTGGAGTCACCAATTCTATTACAAAGAGAAATTCCTATGGCTTGGGGTACCAAAACAGACAACTTAACTCCAGAAATCAATCCTTTCCTATATGCAAGAGAAACCAAACAACTAACACTAAAGGATCTCGATATGTACCTTATTTCGAACGGTTGGTGTAGATCCCCATTGAGCTTTCCAACGTCATCTTGAATTGATGAATTGCTTCCTCAACACTCAATAAACAAGACAAGAATACTATATATAATTGTGTTAACTCTACTCTAGCATATATAATCAGTAACATATAAGCATTTGAAATCATCCATGGATAATATATTCATTCAAACACACATTATTGGATAGGAAAATATATTTCTATTGATATAAAATCAGAGATTACAATGAATACAACCTCTATCGGCACGTCTGCAAATCGAAGAAACTGAGTCCCCCACTTGGCCCTCCACCACTTCAATCCTCCATCTCTCGATAGCAAGCTCACAAGCAAAAGGTAAGCTTGGGAAGAACAAAAAAGTGCTCCAAAGGACAAAGGGGATGCAGACTCAAGCACAAGTTCCGGCAACAATGGACTATAGTTCTCTTGCTCTTAATTTCTCATATATCTTCAATGTATCCAAAGGGTTCCTTATATAGCTCATCAATGGGGTAATGAAAGGTCGAATCCGAGCGATCTCAAGGCATATGGAATGCCAGGAGACAAGTGAGTCGGATCCACATCAAGGAAAACTCCAAAAGAATTTGGATTTTTGCACACATCCCAATGTACAGGGTTTTAGAGGTCAAAACCGCGTATATACGCGATAAAGGGTTTAAAAGTCGCGTATGGCAATTTAAGCATGTTTTTAGGGATGGTCTAGGAAACATCAAAGGAACAAAAATGGTCCATGGGATCTAAGGAGTCTGCATAGGGACAGGGAAGGCCATAAAAGTGTGATTCACTGTGTGTGGTAAAATCAGCTATAACAAGACCCTGATTAGCCCACGTAGATTATTGAGCACTAATAACAGACCCTGGGTAGCCCACGCCAAGAAGAAATAAGCATATAAGGACAGTTTAAATGTTGTATAAATGAAATTGAAAAGCGTTGAAGGTGACTATTGATTGAATGCATTTATGAAGGTGTGTAAATGTAGGCTCCTAGTGGCGTTGGGGTGATTTCCACTTCCACATGGAAAATCCAACCAAGAGATAACCAATTACCATAGGTAATTTTCTTAACTCTGAAAGATTCAATTGTAGAGAAATAGTCTACCCTATTCATTAGAATGGTAATGAATTGATTCCAATGTTCAAAGCTTTGAATATATCTGTACCTCTTTTTCAATTATATCTGTACCTCTTTTTCAATTATTGCAGTTGCAACAGAGCTGTCTCCGGTAAGCATTGTCAGTTGGATTCCTAATTTCTAATAGAAGGTCTTCGTTAAAATAGATGTAACAAACTAAATTTTCATTTGTTAAAACTGAGAACAAGCTACATATATAAAATAAGCATAACCAATATATAAAATGAGCCTAATCAAAACATGCCATTTTCACTTTCACAATGAACCCAAAATTGTCTTCTCTTCTCTGATATTTGCAAGATTTTGACCTTTTAGGGATGTTACAGTGCCCATAGCTAAAAAAACAAAGCCTCTTATGCGATCAGCGTGCCTGGTTTTTCTTCTAATAAACACCATCATGGAAAAATTTCCTCCTGAAGACTATGATTAAGATAACACACGGACACCCATACAAAATGGGGGGTAATAGACCTCATATAATGATTGGTTGGTGCCTTTTATTAAGTATGTTAAGAAAGAAAAGCCACACAGTTAGCAGTCAGCAAATTAGGGAATAAAGTAGCAGTTTAACTTATAAGCCACATAGTCAGCAATCAGCAGGAAACCCGTATAACTTCTAGTTCTATCTTATAAAGCACCGAGACTTTCGTTTTATCTTTATTTAGAACTGGCATTCCTCACCTTTAGGATTTGATTATTCCATACCTCCATCTTTAGTTTCTTCTTCTAGGGAAACCTACCCAACCCTTTAGTATTTTATAACTGCAAGCCTCATCTTTAGTTTCTTACGTTTAATCTTCCAGCTCTTGCTTTTTTATATTTTGACAGCCAAAGTATTCAAACAAGCACAAAATAACTTCTGGCAAATCTCTGTTGTCGCTGCAATTTGGAAGACCAGCATTAAAGAAAGACATGACATAAGAGGTATTTAACACTGAGATGGATGATATTCATTAATTAATATACGTGGCAGAAGGCATAGAGGAGAATTCAATGCTAGTTGCGTCCAATCCAACATTTAATCTTCCAGTTGTTGCTTCTCTTATATTTTGACAGCCAAAGGATTCAAACAAGCACAAAATAACTTCTAGCAAATCTCTATTGTTGTTGCAATTTGGAAATTACTGGGTTAGGTCCGATTTGCTTCCTAATCTGAGGATTTTATAATAAAAAACCTAAAAGAATAAATCCATAACATTTGGCAGTCCCTGGGGTAGGCATCTGTGATTCAATATCAGTTCGATTTCGAAGTTTAGGATGTGTTGGTTTTACGTTAACTAGCTCAAAAACTCATGAAAATTGTACCCATGCTTCTCTTCTCTGATATTTGCATAGATTTTGACCTTTTAGGGATGTTACAGTGCCCATAACTGAAAAAGCAAAGCCTCTTATGCTATCCTTAAATCTATCAGTTGCTTGTTGCTTAAGCACAATTGTAGTGTCATGGCTAGCTAGTGCACTTATTTTAATTTATCTCCATCTAAGTCGCAAATTCACCTCACCTATTTCATATATGCATTTATGCACTTTAAGTGCCTTGATTTTGTGTTTTGTGTGCAACATCAGCTTATGAACCATTCAACTCATAACAAAAATGTGTGAATCTCTCACAATTGCCTCCAAAGATATGGCATTTATTCAGATGAAATATGTTGCGGCAACTATGGTTTCTATGTACAGATTGCAACGCCTGGTTGAATATTCGGCTATGGGAAATCCAAAGCTCATTCACAGCTTGACTGCGTGCATGAAGGGTGGTTTTTCCATTCTACTTGAAAAGAAGAAGGTTGATTGATAGCCTTAGTATCCCCATCATAACTTCGTTCGGTTTAGTCTTTTTCACTTATAAAAATACATCTATAAAATAAAGGAGATCCAAATACCATCAATTATACTTTAAGCTTTTAACTCTCATTTATTATTATCCTTGAAAAAATTAAAATATAAATCCTCTGTGTTTTTCTGGAAACAAAATTTCAACTAGGTTCTGAAAAAATTAAAATACAAATCCCCTATCTTCTTCATGAAACAAAATTTCAATTAGGTAAGAACCCACAAATTTAATAAAATGTTGGTTTACCTATAGTAAGAACCCAGAGAGACTTCCAACTATGACTAATGTTGGTTTACCTATAGTTGTTAGGTGAATTTTCCTGTGCATATTTGCGTGATATCAAGCCCACTAGGTGGATCTACCCAAGGGACCAAAACGTATTGTCTTTAGATGTCCTCCATAATGTTCATGCTCAATTCCTTGTCATTTATAATCATCATGTATCATTATTACAATAAGAAAATATTATATTTCGTATATGTATTTATGCACTTTGAGTGCCTTCGTTCTATGTTTCAATGTGCAACATCAGTTTATGAACCATTCATCTCATAAAAAAATGTATACATCTCTCACAATTGACTCCAAATTATATGTGCCATCAAAGTCTTACTCTTCTATATGCATGTTGTCAGTTATTGGCAACTTAGTAAGCACCATTGATTCACGATTCTTTGCATCAAATTTATCCTCTACCAAGGTCTCCTTCCCTACAACTACATTAAGTTATTCCCCATCATTGGGCTCTCTCGCCTATTTGTAATAAACATATGTATTGAAGATGGCTATCAAATGTTGCTTCTAGGTACTCAATTGCGACCATGAGACTTCTGCCTAGATTTTAGAATTATATTTGACAAACTAGAAATATTTAAAATAATAATGATAACAATAGCAATCAGATAACTCCTAAGAAACTTACCATTTCCCTTAGCATGGTGCCCAATGTATGTTCAATGACAAGATCTCAAGTTCAACTCCTATGCACAAGATGTAGCTAGTGATTAGAGGCATGTAGTTAAGAGTCACAATAGACACAGGTCCAGGGTGGTACTAAAGCTAAAACCCTTGCAATTATGTCCATAAGTCGCTCTGGTGGATAATTCTAGTACATGTACACAAATAGAGTAATATAGTGTTATAGATAAACCTAGTCTTTCTCTTATGAACATTAATTTATTCATATAATATTTAATGTTAAACAGATCAATGCTTGTTCAAAATCCATGTAAACCAGAAGGTGCAGCAGGGATGTCCTCCATTTCACAGGCTATCTTGGCTATCACATCGACTTTGGAAACCTAATTTTTAAGTTGGGCATGACTGTCCATCCTTATTTTGCATTCTGTGAAAATGGAACAATTCTCAATTTTCATTTTGCATTTTATGGAGGGAAGATAAGCGCAATTCTCATACACTCAAAGCATTATAACTTACACATGGATTAACTGAAAGCTGTTAGCAGATTATTGGGCACTGATAACTGACCCTAGGTATCCCATGCTAAGAAGAAATCAACATTTAAGGGCTGTTTAAATGTTGTATAAATGAAATTGAAAAGCACTAAAGGTGGGTATTGATTGGACGCATTTATGAAGGTGTGTAAATGTAGGCTCCTAGTGGTGTTGGGGTGGTTGCCACTTCCACATGGAAAATGCAACCAAGAGATAACCAATTACCATAGGTAATTTTCTTAACTCTGAAAGATTACATTGTAGAGAACAATCTATGCTTTTCATTAGAATGATAATGAATTGATTCCAATGTTCAAAGCTTGGAATATATTTGACAAGTTACCATAAAAACAATCAACATACCTTGAGAGATAGAAGGTTAGATTTAAGGCTATGAACTTACAATAGTAAGAAAGATATCTCAGTTATCAATTGTGATGAGTAGCAACAGAAGATACTCAAACCTAAACATAGTCAAACACCCTCAAAAGACTTCGGCATACTTAACACCAATGTTGAACTGTCATTTGGGGCTTAACACAACCACAACTCAGTTTGAGGTGAGATGCAAACAAGTCATGGTCAGAGAGGTAAGGTACATTCACAACCCACTTAAGATGTTTCTTACACAGTCACTAGGATACACAGTCACAACCCACTAGGTTGGGTCTTACACAATCACAATCCACTGGGTTTAGCAATGTCAAGCTAATAGACAAGAACAACCCATCCTAGTTAGGAATAGTCACCACAATCCATGCCCCAGTTAGAAGAAATATTATTACAGTCACGACTTTCCTACAGGATCTTCAACACACTCACAGCCTGCTAGAATACTATTACAGTCATGGCTTGATAGGAGAGGGATATTACAGTCACAGCCTGTTGGGAGAGGACTTATTATAGTCATGACCTATCCACAGAGTTTCCAACAAATTCATGGCCATCCCTAGAGGGCTCCATAACAATCAGGGTATGCTAAGAGGGGCCAATATTGTCACACCCAGCCCACAATGGTTTCAAATCAGTCACGACCAGCCAAGGGGGACACTACACAATTCACAAGTTAGCTGATTGAGATCATGGCTCAGCAAGAGGGACACTAACAGTCCACGGGTTAACTGCAAGAAGTCATGACCCTGTACAGTTCACAGTTCAGCAGAGAAGGAAACAACCCTTAAACTCGTATTTGATAACCCAGGGAAGAAGCAATGAAACCCTAGCAACATATTCCTTGACCCCAAACATAAATATCAGAGCTGAGGTTTAGCTTCTTGGATAATGTACAAAGAAGGATAAGTCTTGATTTTATAACTTGAAAAAATATCTAGAAAGGTCCTTCTTCAACCCTAGATTTTA
Source organism: Pseudotsuga menziesii (assembly GCA_001517045.1). Taxonomy (NCBI): domain Eukaryota; kingdom Viridiplantae; phylum Streptophyta; class Pinopsida; order Pinales; family Pinaceae; genus Pseudotsuga; species Pseudotsuga menziesii. The sequence continues at coordinate 189,198 of LPNX010839682.1, forward strand.
GGGTGGTTACAAATAAAACATAAAATATAAAATTAGGTTGACTTAGTTTAGGGTACCAAAGGTCCAATGGTCTTACAAAATAAAAACATAAAGTTAAGTTGACTTAGGATAGGGTATCAAATTTCAATAGTCCAAAAATAAAAACCATAAGGTACCAATGGTCCAAATATAAAAACCATAAAGTACCAATGGTCCAAAAACTAAAAACCATAAAGTACCAATGGTTCAAAAATAAAAACAATAAAGTGCCAATCATCCAAAATAAAAACCATAAAATAAAGGTCATCTTACTAAATGTCTATGCTAACATGGCGGGGAATGAGAAAGAGACTCAAGTTATGCTAGTAGATTGAAAATGTTGGCAAAGGGTATGTACCTTAGTTATTTAACAAAACTCATTATATTAGCATACATACCTCAGCCTCCATCCACAAAACGAAATCAGTCCATTTCTTTTGTTGCATCACTTCTTTCTCTAGGTTATTTGGGCGTCTTCCATATTTTTGTTCCTACCAAATTAGTACATATGTAGAAATTAGATAATATTGAAATTGTGTTACTACAACTTCTATAAGAAGAAATATCACAGATTTAATATACTTACAAAAGTTGTTATCAGTGCTTTTAAACCTTTTTTGCCACTACGATGAGTGGCCTTTGACTTTGCTACCCTCGCCTTGGAGGCCTTGTCCTTATAAATAAACCAATTGAATTCAATTTCACAAAATAAAATTATAAATGTTTAATATGTATTAATACATTTTAAATATCATATTGAACAAAAAAAATTGAATACCTGAGTGATCTCCTCGCCAACCTTTCTTTGTGCTTCCAACTTCTCATGGGATTTTACCAATTCCTTCCATACCTTCATACGTATGTCAAATGGCATTTGTTTAAGCCTTTGATCCTAAGGATTTTTTTTTTCCTGGTTTGGTTGCAACGAAACCTTTTACAGTTTTCAGTCATTTGCGATTTTACCTTCGTCACTGACCAACCAGCCCCAAATTCACTCTCCATGTCCTGTAGCACCATCTTTTTCAAGTGAAGTGGAATTTTAGAGAAGGTGAGATGAACATGGTCTCTAAATATCTGAAGGCAAGATTCCCTTAGCCTATTCATGAAGGTTTTTCCTGCATCTGTTCTTTGTATCTCCCATGAAACAGGGTCATACTCTATTTTAGTACCTAAAGTGCCGACACATGATTCATAAGTCGAGACTGAACAAGAATTTGAGGTGCCAGGTGTTTCTAGGACATTAGCAAATGCATCGACACACTGTTCTGCATTATTGGTTGCTACTATTGATGATCTTTTCTTGAATCTTTTACTCGACCCTTGACTGGATAAGGAATTTATTGATTCATGTAGAACTTATTGATTAGATGGATCAGGTTGATGAATTTGAGATGATTTTTTTCTCAGGAAACTGATTAAGGATTCATGATCTAAAGATTGGAGTTTTTTTAGTCCTTCTGTCCCAATCACATCTGTTAGCAAAGCCTCTGTTACTGGATTCTTTCCTTGTCCAAAAAAAGTACAGAGATGCAATAACACACACTTAGATCCTTTGTTGAATGAAGTTGTGGCACTTAAATTACATGCCTCATCTTTAGTTTCTTATGTTTAATCTTCCAGTTGTTGCTTTTATTATATTTTGACAGCCAAAGTATTCAAACAAGCACAAAATAACTTCAGGCAAATCTCTGTTGTCGCTGCAATTTGGAAGACTGGCATTAAATAAAGGCATGAGAAAAGAGGTATTATATGGGGTAATAGACCTCATATAATTATTGGTTGGTGCATTTTATTAAGTATGTTACGCAAGAAAAGCCACACAGTCAGCAGTCAGCAAAATAGGGAATAAAGAAACAACAAAAGCAATGGTATAATTTTGGGAATAAGGTCAAAACAAAAGTGTATACTCTACTTTGGAAGATACCTATAGCAGATGGTATGCCTTGCAGCATGTGGTGGTTAATCTAATGCTAGAAGAGACTACATACAATATCCTTTTGGTATATCTTTCCAATAGAAAACGACTACTAGAGGACTAATGTTAAGAAACAACAGAAAAGGAGGTGGGGTCAATAATTGAAGAGAACAATTCTTACTCCCCATTTGACAAATATTCCGCATTTGACTATATGCTATAGCCAGCTGACATATGAGATCATGATAATAATTCCTTATATTTTATTTGAAGTGACAGTCAGAGATATTTAGCCAGACATAAGAGGTATTTAATGCTGAGATGGATGATATTCATTATTAATATACGTAGCAGCAGGCACAATGGAGAAGTCAATGCTAGTTGTGTCATTTCCAAGGTTTAATCTTCCAGCTGTTGCTTTTCTTATATTTTGACAGCCAAAGTATTCAAACAAGCAGAAAATAACTTCTGGAAAATCTTTGTTGTCGCTGCAATTTGGAAATTACTGGGTTAGGTTTGAGTTGCTTCCTAATCTAGGGATTTTATAATAAAAAACCTGAAAGAAAAATACATAACATTTGGCAGTCCCGACCCGCAGACCCTGAAATTGAAACATGCAATGAGGGATAACAGAGTGCATATGTGTCACTTTTGTGGACATTTGAAAGAGAAGTTTCTTACAGTTAAGGTACGATTTCTTAAGTCTTTCTAATAGAACGATATGCAAATCATAGTTTCTATTGTATACGAGGGAACATCAAATAGAAATTAAACTAACTATATGTGACTAACTGTGTTGACATTATATGATCTTGTTATAGTTGCATCAAATGTTGAATTCAGGGAAGCATCACTAATCTCAGATTGATTTATGCATTTATTTTATGGATGGCATATTTATGTGGATTTTGTGTACTCAAAGTGGTTGATAAGTGATAATGTGTGTTTTCATCTTCTCAGCTAATTGAAGTTAGTGGCTTTTCTGCAAATGCAATGCAAACCTTCAAAGCTCTTGCGGTATCTAGACATGAACTTGTTTGGCAACATGAAGGATTCACGCTTGCTGTTTGGAGGTATGAATAATTCCTCCTCGCCCCTTACAGTTGTAAGTTATCCTCTAATGCACATGATCCTTATGTAACCACTCAATTTTATCCAAATAACATCTACAACAAATAACTACACATCAACAAAATCCTCCCTTATAATGGGATCCTCATCATTAGTAGCCCCATGTGCATCCTCATCTAGCCTCTACTTGAATCCTCAAGGGAAATCGATGCTAGTGCTTGGTGCTACTAGGTGATCTAAACCCATCCGCCTGATCTTTTATCAAGTCAACAACCTCCATCTTTGGTAAAATAGGCTAACCACATTTAAAATGAGGCAGAAAACTTAAGTTGCATGATACCCCTAAAATTGGGTCAAATCTTTGGGTCAAGAGTTATTTTCTTTCCGGCAGCAAAGCAACACCATATAATGATGGATTCATGTGCACATTTACAAGACAAATGATAGAATGTCACTGAAGCTACTCCAGAGTCCATAATCAACCTTATCAACAAAACAAGCAGGTGGATAGATATGACTAATTTATAAAAATCCCTGGGGCTACTAGTTGTGAGAAATAGAATGCATATAATTAATGTTTATATAATAAGTTGACTTCCCTTGACATAAGTAAACTTCCCTTTCAATTTTTTGAGTTTCTATTGTGCAATTCAAGTTATGACAGAATCACAGATGGTTCAACTAGGATTTCTCTACTTACAGGTCTCACAATTGATCTTATAGGTCTAGCCTTTACTCTTTTGCTACTTTAAAATCTACCAAATCTCATCAATGGATATTAAACCTTTTATACCAGAAAGGTATTTCAACTATGAAATCTGATCCTATATCCCATAGAAGAAACACAACCACCTTGTTCAGAGTGATATGTAGAAGTGCAAGCCAACATCAGTTCTTGACAGTGAAAGATGCCCACAAATTGTTGATATTAGGAGACTTTTCCCATGCCTTCAGGTCAAATTGTTGCCATCCTAAGATGGAGGGTCTTTTACAATAATATGTTTTAGGTGCTTCTATTAAAACATGTGCATACTCTTAGAATTCCAGTATTGATCTCTTATCCATATAACGAAATGAATCTTTGCTTTGATATGTGATGATGACCACAAAATCTTTAGCATTTGTAAGCGCTCTTCAAAGTTTAAACTCATAGATCCATTGAAAATGAAGTAGACATCCTAATCCCTATTTTACTGGGTAGGATATGAAATTGAAACATGCAATGAGGGGTAATAGAGTGCATATGTGTCACTTTTTGGACATTTGAAAGAGAAGTATCTTACAGTTAGGGTACGATTTCTTAAGTCTTTCTAATAGAACAATATGTAAATCATGGTTTCTATTGTATACGAGGGAACATCAAATAGAAATTAAACTAACTGTGTTGACATTATATGATCTTGTTATAGTTGCATCAAATGTTGAATTCAAGGAAGCATTACTAATATCAGATTGATTTATGCCATTTATTTTATGGATGGCATATTTATGTGTATTTTGAGTACTTAAAGTGGTTGATAAGTGATAACATGTGTTTTCATCTTCTCAGTCAATTGAAGTTAGTGGCTTTTCTGCAAATGCAATGCAAACCTTCAAAACTCTTGCGGTATCTAGACATGAACTTGTTTTGCAGCATGAAGGATTCACGCTTGCTATTTGGAGGTATCAATAATTCCTCCTCGCCCCTTACAGTTGTAAGTTATCCTCTAATACCCATATATATATGTGTGTGTGTGTGTGTGTGCGCGCGCGCGCATATATATATATATATATATATATATATATATGTGTGTGTGTGTGTGTGTGTGTGTGTGTGTGTGTGTGTGTGTGTGTGTGTGTGTGTGTGTGTGTGTGCGCACACACACACATATATATATATATGTGTGTGTGTGTATCTATATATATCTATATGTTTATATTTATATATATATGTACATATATATGTGTGTGTGTGTGTATATATATATATCTATATATATCTATATGTATGTGTATGTATGTATATATATGTATATACATACATATATATATATATGTATATACATACATACATATATGTATATACATACATACATATATGTATATACATACATACATATATGTATATACATACATACATATATGTATA
>LPNX010839682.1:194419-362814 GCA_001517045.1 Pseudotsuga menziesii
ATACTAGTGCTCGGTGCTACTAGTGGATCTAAACCCTTCCACTTGATCTTTTATCAAGTCAACAACCTCCAACTTTGGTAAAATAGGCTAACCACATTTAAAATGAGGCAAAAAGCTTAAGTTGCATGATACCCCTAAAATTGGGTCAAATCTTTGGCTCAAGAGTTCTTTTGTTTCCAGCAGCACCATATAATGATGGATTCATGTGCACATTTACAAGACAAATGATTAAAAGTCATTGAAGCTACTCCATAATCAGCCTTATCAACAAAACAAACAGGTGAATAGATATGACTAAGTTATAAAAATCCCCGGGGCTACTAGTTGTGAGAAATAGCATGCATATAATTAATGTTTATATAATAAGTTGACTTTCCTTGATGTAAGTAAACTTCCCTTTTTGGGTTTCTATTGTGCAAGTCAAGTTATGACAGATGCTTCAACTAGGATTTCTCTACTTACAAGTCTCACAATTGATCTTATAGGTCTAGCCTTTACTCTTTTGCTACTTTAAAATATACCAAATCTCATCACTGCGTATTAAACCTTTTATACCAGAAAGGTATTTCAACTATGAAATCTGATCCTATATCCCATAGAAGAAAGACAACCACCTTGTTCAGACTCCTTGGGGCTAGGTGTCTGTGATTCAATATCAGTTCGATTTCGAAGTTTAGAAGTCCTAGGGCTAGGTGTCTGTGATTCAATATCAATTCAATTTCGAAGTTCAGAATGTGTTGGTTTTACATTAACCAGCTCAAAAACTCATGAAAATTGTACACATGCTTCTCTTCTCTGATATTTGCATAGATTTTGACATTTTAGGGATGTTAAAGTTCCCATAACTGGAAAAAAAAAGCCTCTTATGCGCTCAATATCCATGGTTTTTCATCTAATCAACATCATCATGGAAAAATTACCTCCTGAAGACTATGATTAAGATCTCACACAGACACCAATACAAAATGGGGGGTAATATACCTCATATAATGATTGGTTGGTGCCTTTTATGAAGTATGTTAAGCAAGAAAATCCACACAGTCAACAGTCAACAAATTAGGGAATAAAGCAACAGAAAAAGCAATGGTATAATTATGGGAATAAGGCCAAAACAAAAGTATATACTCTACTTTGGAGGATACCTGTAGCAGATGGTATGCTTTGCAACATGTGTTGGTTAATCTAATGCTACAAGAGACTACATACAATATCCTTTTGGTATATATTTTTAATAGAAAATGAATACTAGAGGACTAATGTTAAGAAACAACAGAAAAGGAGGTGGGTTCAATCATTGAAGAGAACAATTCTTATGAAGAAAAAAACAAATATAAAAAAGCACAAGTAACATGTCAGTATTAAAAAAAAATACCTATTCTACTATAATAAAAAAACTAAATACCAAATAAATAAATAAATAAATAAAATACCTGTTCTACTCCATATGCTCTTCCTCCTCCATTTTCCATTGCCGCAAAGCACAAGTAACAGCCTGGTGTGGTTCTTTTGCTTAATCTTCTCAACCTCCAAGGGCGCTTTTCAACCTGCAAGGGAGAAATATGCATTCAACCTGGAAGAACCCATGCTTTTTAAGTTTCCTCCTTCCACATTTGCCTCCACTATTTCCACCTACGTGTTGCCCGTGGATTTGAGTCCAAGATTGCACCCAGGAATGCATCAAGCCCTTTCTGGAATTTGACATTGATTTGGGGTGCTTTCATGGGCGCCAATTAAACCTGGGATAGCACCAAACTTGGGTAAGCATGTAAATATATCTCAGGATTTGGCTAAGCTCTCATCTTTCAGTAGAGGCGGTCCAGGGCTCTATTCGTTGGTTCATCAAATTGTTGTTGATTGAGGGGGTTGCAGGCAGCATTATCCTTCCCTCCACCTATCGAAGCAATGCAAATCCCGAGGACTGTAGTAATCTTCTACGCGGGGTTTAGTGGAAGGTAGCCATGGTAGCTTCTGCGCGGGGTTTAGTGGAAGGTAGGCATGGTAGCTTCTACTTGGGGTTTTGTGGCAGGTAGGCACCCTTAAGTTCAATGTAAATCTCTCAATTTCCAAATTTCTGGTTACATGTTCCATCTCTGAATTTTGATGATGTTTGATGGGTGTTTTACTTAAACAAATTTTTTTACTTAATTAAATTAAATATATTAGTGTATATGTATTAAGTTATATCTACTTCTCTATTGCAAAGCATACTTCCTTTTTTAATCATTATACATCTTGAATATGGTGACCCCTTTGTACATGGCTATAAATCCATCATTGCTTTTTAACTCTCATAACATCCATCATTTTGTTTTTTAAATATAATACCATACATCACTTGGCTAATGATATTTGGGTGATTTGAGAGTACTTAAAAACATTGAGAGAAAGTGTCATTTATGGGGAGGGGGTTTTAAGACGATCATAAATGGAAAATGGTAACTTAAAATGGAATGTTATATCATATTTGTTCATGTTTGAGGAAGGTGATTAACATTTATGAGCGTTTAGGTTTAACATTTTAAATGTGGTATTATGTTATTGAGATTTGTTATTTGGGAGTTTGGAGTTATTTATAGGGTGAAAATTTGTGGTGTTTCTTTAACCTGTCAATATAAAAATTTGTACAACATAAACATGTTAAATAGGTTTACTTTATAATACATAAAAAAGAAGGGGGTTAGAAGGATTTGAGGCCACTACTATTCAACTATAGACCAAACTCAAATGCATGTAAATCATAGCATTTAACTCAAACCCTAAACAATGAACTTAAATGGAGCCACAACAACAATAGTTTATCTTTTATTAGTTAGCATACACATTTTTTATTCACTTATATAACCAAATCCTTCAAGTTTTTTCATGATTCCATGTAATTATAAGGTTTTTCATTGTTTGGAAAAGTTCTTTTTTATGATAGTTTATTTGGCAGTATACAAGTTTGGTCTATAGATACACATCAAGTACACAATAGCACAATTATTAGCCAACAACTTTGAGTTTTTGGGACATTTTGAAGCTCTAGTATTAGACTTACTATATATTGCTTTTTATTAACATGCTCTATAACATGGTGGCAACTAATTTTCAATATAAGAAAGATACTATATTCTATTAGAAAAATACATATTCTTTTTCTAGGTACTTTAATGCTAGAACACGAGGTAAGTAAGTTGTAATCCTAAGAAACATATAAAACTCTAATATTTTTTTATTATAAGACCATTTCATTAAATTTGGATTCACTTTAGTCTAAGCCTCTTCGAAGATAGGTCAAATCAATTTTTCCAAAGTGTGATATTGGGGTTTCCAAAGTGAAAAATATAATTCCAAATGTGCCAATATCATACTAAAAAATAGAAAAATGGATTTAGAAGTGATAAACCCCAAGAAAAAATCCCCCATACTACCACTCGATTGCTTCAAGCCATACTACTATTGCTCCTTTAACAATTATCCATTGTTTGTCAATAAACTAACGATTGAAATTCCTCTTAGTTTATTTTTATTTCAAGAAAACATTCCAATGCCTCTAATTTGCTCCTCATTGTCTGATATATTTCAATATTATTACCATTTAATAAAATTTATTATCATTATTTTTTATTACAGGAGCCGGAGGAGGCCATAGACACAAATCAAGACATTTTTGAGCAGGAAAGAAGATCTCGTACTATTAAAGCACGCCGCATGTGAAAGTGGGTGGAAGAGGATATGACAATAGAGTTTACAGATACAATAGAAAATGACCATAATGAACGAGGGGTTAGTCATGATGATAATACATGGGATGAATTCTTACAATTGTTGTTTTTAGTTGTTCAATATCAATTCAATTAGAGAATTGTACAATACAAGAACATTATATAGTCTATGATCCAATATTGGAAAAAATTAATGCATGTGTTGCCATATTTTAGGTTTGACAATGCAATCAAAGCAAATGAGGAGTTGATGCATTATGTTAGACCAATACAACGATCTATCCTTAGACATGGGCCTCCTACTGTTAAATCATGCAAAAAACAACGGGTGGAAGAAGATATGACAATGGAATCTACAGATCCAACAAAAAATGAGCACAATGAACAAGAGGTTAGTCATGACAATACTACATGGAATTAATAATTTGAGATGATTGTTGATTGTGGATGTTCTACATGTTGTGGAAAGAAAAAATTCAAACATGAAATTGTACAAAGACGTTACATAAATGGTTACAATATTTTAACCAATAATTGTTATGATCTAATATTAAATCATGGTTGCATTTAATTATAGGTTGATGCTGACGATACGACTACTAATGGTCAAGGTCCAACTAGGTTGTTAAGAATTAAACGTGATGATCCAATTCATCCTTTAAACCATACTAGGGGAAGAAGAGGAGCATTGAAGAGAGAACTACCATGTGAAAAATTTGAAGAATTAATGAATTTAGCAAGAATTGATGGCATGCCTCATCATGTTCATAGTGAACATGATGACGAAAATGAAATGCACGAAGAAGGATTGAATGAAATGCTCACAATTTTCTTTGGGGATGGAAACAATGATGAGGGTGATGATCCTATGCATAACATTAATGATGATATAGAGGGAAATTGCCACCATAAAAAAATTGATGATATTAACATTCATGAATCAATCAAGCAAGTAGCAAAGACAGTCGTGTTCAAGTCAGGTGCAAGTAGAACATCAAAGCTTTCATGCACATTAATATTATTGGAAATCAAGTCATTATTTGGTTGGTCAGATAAGAGCTTCACTACTTTTCTAAAGTACTTTGAATTATATTTATAGATTTTCATTGTTAATTAGTTTACACAATTAGTAGATAAGTATTAAATTCAATCGAATTTATTTAAGTGGACATTAAATGGATATATGTTATATAAACAATGATATTAAAAGACATTTCTAACATGTTTCTCTAAAAACAATATTACAGGGCACTAAAGGATAAAATATTCCCCGAAGATAATGTGTTGCCATCAACTTGTAGAGAAGCATGTCAATTGTTGGTTGAGTTGGGGGTAGAATATAAGCAAATTCATGCATGTCAAAATGATTGCATCTTATATAGAAGTGAATATCAAAATAAACAAGAATGTCTTGTATGCAAAGAGAAGAGATATCATACAGATGTACAAAGTCCTACTATTCCAAAATAAGGTTTTACGCCACATCCCAATTATACCTAGAATTCAACGAATGTTTCGTTGCAAGTCACCTTCACAATTGATGGACTAGCATGCAAAGAATAGGAGTAAAGATGGATTCATGCGAATTCCAGTAGACTGCAAAGCAATGAAACACATAGAGGAAAAATGGCCAGGAAAATTCAAAGATGAACCCCGTAGTATTAGGTTTCGGCTTGCAATAGATGGAGTGTGCCCATTCTCTTCCATGAGCGCAACTCATACTGTCTGGCCAGATGGATTGATAGTATACAATATTCCCCCATGGATGGGTGTTAGAAAGGAGCACCTTATGCTAACTCTCATTGTTCCAGGAAAACATCAAGTAAAAAAAATGGATGTTTATATTGCACCTTTTATTGATGAGATGCAATTGTTATGGAAAGGCATATGAATGTATGACATATCACATCCTCCATCAAATAGGTTCTTCATGTTCTATGGAATACTATGCTGTACAATTAATGATTTCTTGGGACTTGGTGTTTGTTCAGGTAAGAAAAATAATTTTCATACTTGCACATCATAATTTATTTTCAATTCAACTTGCATATAACTATTACATTATTATTATTTTGTTATAAAAATTAGTTATTGGATTGCAGGGCTAAAAGCAAAAGGTTATTTTGCATGTCCAAGATGCATCGAAGAATTTGAGGGGCGATATTATAAATATCTACACAAATTTATTTATGCAAACAATAGGGTTTTTCTACCACCGGATCATAAGTTTAGAAATCGCCTAAAGAATCAATTTGATGGAAAAATTGAAAATATACCTCCTCCCAAGGTTATGAGTCCTGCTGATTGGCTTAAAAAGTATGAAGATGCTGAGTTGAAATCTTGGAATGATTTTTTTCTTCATGATCATTCAATTGAGGAACTAGAACAAGTTATGGTTGAAATTCCAAAAGGAATGAATAGGAAATCCATATTTTATTATCTCCCTTACTAGAAGGATCTATTAATATCTCATTTACTAGATCCTATGCATATTTTCAAAAATGTCCCTGATTCTATTTTTTGACATATAGCAGGCAAAGATAAAGACACCTTATCATCAAGGAGAGATATTTCTCTTTCACTTACTCAATTTGATAGAAAACATTTGTGGCCAAATCAAGAAAATGAATCATACGCAAAAGCACCATGGATTCTAAAAAATAAAGAACTGGATCAAATAAAAAGTGTGATACGTTCAATAAGAACACCCACTAGCTATGGCTCGTCATTGAATAAATATTTTATAGTAGATGGACATGTCATGGGATTTAAAACACATGATTACCATAATTTTATGAAGTTATTTGAATCAGTTAATTATTATTGTTATCACTTACTTACTTTTTTAATAATTATGATAAATCGATATTAATAAACTATGGTAAATGGATTTGATAGCATATCATGCCATTGGAAATTAGAGGGGATTCATGTCTTACAGCTGACTTAAGGAATGCCATAAGTCGATTGTCAGCGTTTTTAAGGTATATTGTGGGTTGATATTTACAAGGTTTATGGTATGAAATGTTACAGTGTATGATGAAATGATATATTATATATCATTTTAAATGTCATAAATGTTCATACTAATTTTGTGTATTTTATTAGGTGGTTGACCTCTAAAGAGATCCATGTGTGTGAAGTGCCAAAATGGAAGAAGGAAATTGTTGAAATTGTGTGTATTTGAGAAGGAGTTCCCTACAAGTTTCATGGACCTACAAGTACATTTACTTATACACCTAGTCAATGACATTGAAATAGCAGGTATCATTTCAACGAGGTGGATGTTTTTCTTTGAGAGGTACTTGAAAACCTTAAAAAGATATGTCCGACAAAAGGCACGTCTGAGAGGGTTGCATGGCTGAAGGGTATGTATTGAATGAAGCATTTTTCTTCCTATGTGAATTCCTTGGTAAAGAGTTTGTAGATGGTCCACAATTTTGAGACGAAGAGCGTGCATCAGATATTATAGATGGAGAAAAACCTCAAAGTAATGGTGTTCAACAAGAAATTGGTAAGTAAAATCATCATTATTGTGATTATGTTTAGAATCATTTACTATATAGTTTTGTGTTTATCAAAATAAAATAATAACATTTACATTTTGAATTGTACGTGTTGATTTTTAATAGGTGTCGATGAAAGTGCCATGCTTGACAAGTTTGTTATATACCAGATGGACTGCATGAATAAATGGATTGATTTGTACGATATAAAAAGCGAAGAAGTGTTAGAAGCAAGGAGATAGTTTAAGAGATTGAACCAAAGGAATATCCCACTTCCCGTGGATCTTTCTGGTGAATGGGGAAAATATTGCACTCTACAATGGATTGTTGAACAAATTCAAAACCGAATAGATGAGGAAGGTATAGATGCAAACATAACAAAATATGACATCAACAATTCTAGAGGATGTGAATGAAAGGGAAAGCATGAAATTATTCAAAAATGTTGCTTGAAATTCTTTAAAAATGTTGCTTGAATATATTCATCAAACTATTAATTATTTAATTATGAATAATCGTATTTATTTCCACTAAAAAAAATGGCCTTTCACGGATGAGAAAGTATCCGCAATGTGGGCATATGGTCGTCATTATCGCGTAGAAAGAGTAGATGTAAAGAGACAAACATTGGATTATGGGGTTATGGTTGATTTCAAGCACTCCAGTCGAGCAAGTTCAAAAGATAAAAACATTGTTGAAGGGAATCTTCAATATGTTGGAAAAATACAAGAAATTATTGAGTTGGATTACTGCTCTTTCAAATGTAAATGGTATGAAGCATTTGAGAGGACAAGAAGACATGATACCCATAGTGGATTGTTATCTATATACTCATCAAAGTACCTACTAGAGGATAAGGAGCCTTATGTTCTACCAATTCATTGTGAGCAGGTATTTTTTTCCTAAAACACAATATAAATATAAGAAGCATTAGTCGTCAATATTTTGATAATTCATTGCCTATTGGGAATATATATGTGTTTAATGATAACAATAAAAATGTAATAACATATGTCTAATATATGGATCTCATTCATGCACAGGTATTTTTCTATGAAGATATTTTGGATCCAAAATGGATATTTCTCATTCATTATGATCCAAGATTAAGACATCTTTTCGAAGATGCTTCAATCGATACTGAGAAAACCAATCATGAACAACCAAATATAGTTGAGGGAGAAGAAATTGGTATCCATGATGATGTTCAAGTTGAAGAAGATCTAGTAGAAGAATGTGAAGATGATAATGATGACAATATTCCTTTAGCAATATGGAGAAGCAGGGTCATAGGTGCATCTTTAGAAGATGCTATCATGGAGGAAGATGATATTATGGAGGAAGATAATATGGATGATATCGAAAGCAATGATGAAAATAGATCTGGTGACATTAATGTAACCGATCTGGAAACAAATTTTATTGATATAGAATATGATGAAAGTGAAGATGAGGATGATTACAATACCACTTTAGCAGGATGGTGTAGAAAGAATAATATTAGGTTCTTGCAAGAACATATGAACATTGACAAGGAAACATTGGAAGACCTGTCACCTAGATGTAGATTATAATGTGAATGAAGACTTCTAAATTTACAGTCGGATATGTAATTCATATTTAAATAATAATGGTTTTTATGTCCCATTTTAAAATGCTTCGTTATTATTTGGATGCAATAATAATTCAATTACTATGTTTAGAACTCATAATATAAACGAATGTGTTGATTCTTGTCTCTATACTCGTTACCTAGTGCAATGTCCTTAAAAATTTTATAAGTTAATATGACTTGGTAGCCAAAAATAACAATAATTAGTTGGATAATAGTTATTGTGGTTAGTTTCATCTATTGGTTGATAATGGTTAGAAGTGATATGAAGTTATTCGTTGAGTATTAAAAAAGGATAGATATGTATATTGTAGAAGTTGTCATATGCATGTACATACAAATATAACTTGTGCAGTTGAAGGAATTGGTTAACACAAATGTATGTAAACTACACTATAGCAAAAAACTTTGATTAGTTTATGTATAAGCTCACCTTTAAAAGAAATATGATTCACTTAAACATAATATAATCCATGTAGTATTCATATAGATGTTCAAATGGGATTTCAATTAGATTATGTGATTCACAATTACCCTCCAAATAAAAATACTTTTGATTAACTATAATAAGAAATGAAACGTAAGATGCCAAATAGAGGAAACCTCATATTTTGATTTTGTTGTCACCTTTATTCATCAAATCATATTTTTTCCACTTTAGCAACATCTTTATATAATGTGCCTATTTTTTCACCTAGACATGAATCTAGCACAAGTAGAATTTAAATGTAATTTATTTTGGATGTTAAAGTGGACGCAATTTGTGTCCATTTTAGCATCATCGTGATATATACCACCTAGTTTTTCACCTATACAACCTAGCATAAGGAGAAAATAAATGTAATTGATTTGGGGTGCTAAAGTGGACACAATAAATGTAATTGATTTGATGATAATGACATTCACAATTATGTGACTATATGATAATGATGATGACAATGTTTTTGTTGATGATGACAATGACAATGACAATGATGACGATGACGATGAGATGAATGGTGATGAAAATGATGGAAATGATGATGAAGTTGACAATGATGTGATTATATGGTGATGATGATGATGATAATAATGATGGCGATGACAATGAGAATGACATGAGAAATGATGATGAGGATGATCATGATCATGATCCTTATAAGAAAGTGTTGGTAGAGGTAAATAAACCCAGTTTCACTACAAGCTCCAAGATTAAAATGTGCTCAATCATAGTTATAAGTTATGCATGCTTAAGATTGTAACTGTATCCCACTTGTTATGCATGCTTTAAATGGTAAACATATCCCATATGCTTACCATGATGACGATGATGAACTAGATGACAATGACAGTGATGATGACGATAATGGAAATGATGATGATGATT
This sequence comes from Pseudotsuga menziesii, assembly GCA_001517045.1. Classification (NCBI taxonomy): domain Eukaryota; kingdom Viridiplantae; phylum Streptophyta; class Pinopsida; order Pinales; family Pinaceae; genus Pseudotsuga; species Pseudotsuga menziesii. Next base: position 204,608 of record LPNX010839682.1, read on the forward strand.
ATCACAATAGTCATCATCATCATCATCATCATATTTTTCATTGTCACCATGATTATCACAATAGTCATCATCATCGGCATAATCATCATTCATGTCATCATCATCACCATTGTCCTCACTAGTACAAAATGAGGAATTAGCTACTAGGTGACTAAAACTTCTAGTCACCACATGTTTTTCAAGTGATTTACTACTAAATATGAGCAATTTTGATTGACCCAACTATAAACAACTAAAATTAATGACTAATTTAGTCACCAGTTAACAAATATGACTAGATAATAAGTGACAGAGTTAAAATTGACTAACACAAACGACCATTTTAGTCACGGCATACAAAATGACTAGCTAGAAGAATATGAATTAGTCATTTATGTTAGTCATTTTTAATTGTGTCACTCCTACAATATTGGAAAATTGCAATTGTGACAATGAAGTGTCACAATTTAGTGAGGATTGTAAATTGTCTACCTTCTATCTCCGACCATGTGTAGGTTAACAATTCTGAATCCAAAATGGAATTTGTGGGGTTAGGAATATTTAGTGTTTTTTTCAGGTGGGGATGGTGTTAGGGTTTTGTGGAATATTATTGCACACGATGTGCTTTAGACGTTCATGTGCACCTCAAAAATATAAAATTACAATTTTGACAATGAATTTGTACATTTTAGTGAATTTTAACACTACAAATAGATTCAAGGGGTCCCTTAATCCATTTGTAGTGTAAAAATTTAGGGAAATCGTACTAATGCTCATGTAGATTGATTCATGAATGAACCCCTATGTCACTTGACAAGTACATTTTCTTCTTTCAAGACATCTAATGTACTAGAGGTCAAGTCGAGTTTCAGAGATTCACCATTTCTCACTCTATGCATTGTCATGTCTTGTTTTTTATACCATCGCATTTAGCTCTTCACATTGTCTATGCTCGTATCTCGTTTTACAAAAACCGTCATCGTTTGACCCTTTCGATAGTCAGTTGAAGTTTAGACATGCAAGAGTATTTTACGTCTTATTAGTGAAATTCACCAAGTTTGATTCCTTTGTTAATTCGTTGGTTTTACCTATTTGCTAGTCTTCTCATCATGACTATGTTCATAATGTCCAAAATTTCCCCTAAGAAACTCTCTCAGAAAAAGCCAATGGCCTTTTTTTTAAAGCAAAACAAATAACCCTAGCACTCCCTTACCATGTCTACAAAATCAATGCATCGATAAATCTTGTTTCGAACTATGCAATCTCCATGGTCAGTCCCCAATTCTACCCTCCTCTCTCTGCAAATGAAACTGGAATGACTCTAATGCCCATAAATCGAAGGTGGTGGTGGTGGTGCTACCATGATTGCGTGGGTTCACTCTCCATAAACCACAATAAATGTTCACACTATCCCAACAGGTTCAAGCATTCAGATAGGAGGTCTATTAAATTTCCATCCACCTCATACCTCTTCCTAGTATAAATTCTCATCCCATCACCACTGATATGCTTGTTTTGTCATGTTGTCACCCATTTGGGGAGTTGATTTATAATATACAATATGCTCATATATAAATAATTTGTAGATACTAATTACCTCAAATATATAAAATCAATTTGAAGATACTAACCTCAAATATTTTATGATTTTGGACAATGAGGACATTAATTTTGGGTTCATCCATCATTTGGCACATCATCATTAGTGTCACCATAAAATATCCTACAAATATAGTGAACATGTTAAATATACATCATATATTTGATTTCTTCAATTTATGTTAGTCTCACAACGATTGGGCCATAGCATTAAGTGTGGCCAATTATATCCTAAATGTGCATTCTTTGTTTATTTAATTTGAAAGTGAGTTTTATATAGTTTATTGAAAAATATTTGCACCATATGGTTTGACCTTACTTATAGCATTCCATACATTTACAAAATATTTCTTCAATCTTCCATATATAGGCTAATTCAAAGTGTACATGCAAAATTCACTAGTTTAAGGAAGAAATTTCCTAGCCTATATTGTGTTATCTCTCAAACTAGAAAATCCACCAAACAAGGTAGAGAATCCACCACCATTGGATATCCACCTATTTTGCATTGTCATTTTTTTATTCTTCAATGAGGTCATGTTTAAAGTCAATCAATATCCATTTCGTGGTCACATTGGCTCAAGTTGTTGCTGAAGCAAGTTATTTTGGCGGGGATGAGCTCAAATCATTCCTCAATCGATATCCATTTTGTGGTCACGTTGGCTCAAGCTATGGCTGAAGCAAGTTAATTGGGCTGGTAACATGGATCGGTTTGTTAACAAAACTCCCCCTTTGGTCCAAGTCTTTACCATCTAGTAGAGCCCTGTAAATTGCTTTAATCTCCAAATCGTCCATCTCTTTATCATATAGTTGAGCCCTGAAAATGGCTTTAGTCTCCAAATATGCTAGGTGTTTGGCCATAACCCCATTGTCTGACATGTTATCGACAAGGATTGTGAATGTCCCTCACAGGATTATTCCCACATGGAGGATCTCTCACATCTGTGGATCCACATTCCTTCGTTCTATGACATCAGTCATTAGTGTTGATCTAGGCGAAGAACATATGATAGAGGATACCCTAAGCTCAGAAACTCCAACAAGTGTATTTGATATGGCAGAAGAAGAAGAAGCATCTCAAGCGACCTAGGGAACCGTCAAACCCATAGTAAAAAAGGTAAGTCCAAATACCCTACAAACCCAGTCGCTAATCTCTATCAAATATTGGCTAGTAGGCATTGGAACCCTAGATTAGAACATACCATAAATGAGATTGATCCATTGTCTTCATCATGTACACTTAAAACATACACATAAATACATTTAAAACATACTCATAAATACATGATATTATTTGCTTTAATAAATTGCTAACCTACCAAAAATATATTTTACTAAAATGTTTCATGAATGTCACTTAAAGTTACCATCAAAAATTATTTTCTCACCAATTTTCATTATTCCATCCCTAAATCTATAATTTGAAGACTAATATTTTAATTGATTTTTTATATATATATTTAAGTTTTTTTTTCTTTTTTCTTTTTCTGCATTTCTAAATTTAATTGATATATATGCCAAACCCCCCAAAACCAAAGAAATATTGAGCATTCCAAGAAGTTACCACTAAAGTAGTGCCAAAATGGTTCAACATATATTGATGCACCCCCTTCCCTTCCCGCTCATCTGTTCCTTGCTTCCACTCATTGAGGTAGTTGTCATGTTAATCACTGATTTGGGTTTTGGGCATTGCAAATAGTCATTGTACAATCTGATCAAAATGAGATGAATTTGGCAGGCTGATGAGTTTAAGGAGCATACATAAAAACTTGTACTGGTGGGGAAGGATCTTGTATTTTTCCATGGAAGAGGCATCTTCTCCAAATTTCCCAATCACTGAGGATTTGCGCACAAGCTAAACCCCATTTGTATTCTATAAAACCTCATTTTGGATCCACCTAGGATGATGTCATCCAGATAATTGTGCAATCCCATTAAAGGTCACGATTCCCAAAGCCTTGGAGGGAAAAAATATGGGAAGGAGTTATCCATCACTAGACCAATGTGTGCAGTCGTTCAAAATCTCCTAATCCACAAAAACCCTATAATGTATATGTCCAGACTGCAAGCTATATTCCTTCTTCAATTTCGAGTGGATCCCAATTGGCCATCGTCGAGATTGGAAGGGATATTTCCTCATCAAATTTCTTTCAGTGGGTCAGGTACAAAATTGAGGAATTATACAGGATCACTTCGCAAGCAATATCACAGGGGAAAATTACAGTCTCTGTCTCTAAATCTTCATATCCAGGAGAATTATTAAGGTACATCGCACATAATTCATCTTTAATTCTTGAATTTAGTTGCTGAGAATATTTTAGACATCGGAAAGTCAGAGTGTTTTCTCAAATTCGACAGAGGCATGGGATCTCACAACTCCGCTCAACCAGGAGGATCTACAGGTAACTATCCCACCCTAGAAACTGGTTTCGGATTCAATGGTGAACACCAATCTAAATCAAAACCTAGTTCTGAAGAGAGCTTGTATCCTACAATAATTGATACCAATACTGACCATGACTCTATTTTCTCAGAGCCCATTAAGCAAAATTCCCTCTACAAAGATATTCATTTTCAACAGTACCAACCAACAGTTTCTTTATATCCCTCTATGCATACGAGTGATCCATCGGAGAATCCAGTTTTTTTCTCATTAGAAGCCCAAGAAAATATCGTACAGGGAAATAGGTATGAAGGGTACATAATGTATCCTGAAGTCCCAAATGGAATAAATATGGAAGATTGTAGTGTTGAATCTCATTCTCCAAGTTCCCCCATGGAGGCCACAAAGGATATTTTGATCAGAATCCCTGGAGATCTAGTTCATTCGATATATAAATAGGACAGTATGGAATTGGCCAGTGGCAATTTCATGCTTGTGAGATTGGTTCAAGGAGGAAATATTGTTGCAGTATTTTCTAGGGTTGGGGATGATATTCAGTGGCCATTAGCCAAGGATGAAGCAACTGTCAAGCTTGATGCTTGCCATTATTTTTTCTCTCTTAATGTACCCAATGAAGCATTTGAAGGATATTCCAATGATGAGGATACCTCGAAATTAGCATCATCATGTGATATTGCAAAGAACATACTCAAATATGGTGTGACTTTTGCAGCCCGTGGTCAGGATGCTGCTCTACAAGATCTAGATATGCATCTTGAGAATTATAGTTCTTTTTCATAGCAGAAGGTTTCACATACTTCTAGTGGGTCTCTGTCTGGATCAAGTGTGTTGCACGATAATCTGGCTTGAGAGACTACTCTGGCTGAGCTCTGTTTTGATGAGAAAAGACAGATGATTGAAGAAAGATCTGCTACTTTTGGGACAACATTGGCACCCAATGTTGAGGATTATAGCAGCAGTGTTGCACGTTCCATCGCTGCAGGATCACGAAAATTAATCAAGGGGATTCTGTGACGTGGGGATGTTACAGTTGAGTAGCTGAGATGGGGGAATTCATTCTTAAATAAAAGGCTTCAACCCAATGATAATCCTAGCGAGATTTATCCTCAAGCAATGAGAAGGCTTAAAAGGTGCAATCCATTTTTGTGATAAGGTCTTGACTCTTCAGAAGGTACGGGAAGTTCAATTTCAACATTTTTTGCTATACTAAAAATCCAAGGAGCGAATAAAAATAGAAAATTAGAATTAAAAGAAAATTTAAGCCTTATTTTTGAAAATTTAAGCCATGGATTCCCTCTTTTAGCTCTTGCATTCAGGCCATGTTAACTTATTTGATTTTTGGGTTATACTTTAGGTTCAATCCGCAAGGTAATTTGTTTTAAAGTATGTTTCCTAGGCAGTAGTGGATAGAGTTATAAATATATTTTTAATGTTGTTCCTCTGTAGGTTAATTTATTTTAGATTAAAGTTTTCTCCAACATTTTTATAGTGATCGTGCAAATTGAATTTATTCCCATGTGCCAGTTTAGGATGTTCTATTTCAAACAAGGCTTGGGCTTTAGATAGTCCCTATAATGAATTGACATATGTTGACACTTCATTTGATTTTATCATGCATGGTAGAGTCAAGTACATAATTCTTATCCAATCGAGGAGTTGTATATTCGAATACACCTAATTACTAAATAGTGTCTTGTTGGGCATGGGGATGCTCAAGAGAAACTGTGTTTTCCAGGCGACCTTTTGTAATTGTGAGGAAATTCTATACCAGATATTGCTAACTGAAATTTCACTGGCAAATATTCAAGCCCTACTGCGGTACACACTTGGGAAAACTTATGGAGGTTAGTTTATTCTTGATATGGTTCGATATTCTTCATTTCCCCAAGTGAAATCAAGTTCAGCACTTACATGTGCTTGTTTCTTTGAGGGAGTAATCAGTAATGTTCGCATTCTCCTTGTTTTTTATTTGCACCATAATTTCAGAAAATGATTCTTGAAGGACAAACTAAATATTTCTTGAAAGTAGATTTTTTGTATAAACTCCTCACTAAATAAAATTGTTTTATCTTAATATGCAAACTGAACTGAAGCAAAAAATAGAAGCTAATAGTGAAAGTTAGTATCACAGAGTATTTCACTTGGAGATATTCTTCATTTCCCAAAGCGAAATCAAGTTTAGCGCTTACATGTGCTTGTTTCTTTGAGAGAGTAATTAGTAATGTTCCCATTCTCCTAGTTTTTAATTTGCACTGTAATTTCAAAAAATGATTGTTGAAGGACAAACTAAATATTTCTTGAAAGTAGATTTTTGGTCTAAACTCCTTACTGAAGAAAATTGTTTTATCTTAACATGAAAACTGAACTGGAGCAAAAAATAGAAGTTATAAGTGAAAGCTTTATCACAAATTATTTCTAGGCTTTAACAATTTGTTAGCATTTAACGGATAGGCAATGCAGAGTTGCTTATTTTGACGAAGGATCACAATCCATTCTATGGCCTAGGGGGAATAATGTATAAAAGTTTTAAAAAATGCACACAATACAAGAATTGGTGATGTTGTTTGTATTGAGCTATTTTTATTTTTATTTTTATTTTTTTCAGTGGAATGCCAGAGTGCAAGATTGGTCTCAATGACAGGGTACTCCTGGAAGCTCAAGGCCGATCAACAAAGGGGAAAGCAATTGATCTGGATAATATCAAGTTTCCTCAGTATGTAGATAAATTTCTTACAATCCATATTCTTTTACTTGACTTGGTATTTGTTTTAAATCATCTTTAGTCATTAAATCTGAGGTTGGGAATTTCCGACTCTGATATCTTGGACCTCATTCAACTAAAAGGAATTTATCTCCTCCATGGTGGTTGTTGTTTTTTCAAGAAGATCAAAGTAGTCAACAATTATAATTTTGGCAGGTGTGTTCATTTGGATAGCTTTGAAAATGACAGGACTATATCATTCACACCTCCTGATGGTTCTTTTGAATTAATGACATACATGTTTAACACTCAGGTTTTTTGATGATTTCTACTTTCATGTTCAAATGAAGCATTATTCAGGATTTGAAGTGTACGAAACAGTCACCAGTGTCTTGGTACAAATTTGAATTAAAGAGTTATCTTCTTTTATTCTTGTCCCAATATTTTGCAGGTAAATCCTTTAATATGGGTTGAAGATCAGGTAGAACAACATTCAAGAAGCTGTATAGAATTCACAGTGAAGGCACGCAGTCAATTTAAGGAACGAAGGTTAAGTTCATTATATATGTTATAGACCATTTCATTGACATCCTACTGAATTTGGGTTGTTCGCTTTTTTAGCTTTTTTGAATCATTGAATGCATTAGCTTGGAAGTAAATCATAAATTTTCTTTTAATTCTGATTTTTTGTTTTTATTCGCTCCTTGGCTTTTCAGTACAGCAACAAATGTTGAAATTGAACTTCCTGTACCTTCTGACGCTACAACACCTAATGTGATGACATCCATGGTTTCTTTTGTCTATGCACCAAAGAAGGAGGCATTGCTTTGGAAAATAAAGTACTTTCCAGGTTGTAAGGTATGTTACTTGTTGCACTTGTTTGCCTCACTTGTGATGGCTATTCGTAATGTTTGTTGAATGGAATGTCTATTTTGAAAAGTTGAAATCATTTCTTGGTGGGTAGGTATAATTTAGGATAAATGGACATTTTCCCCCAACTATGATAGTTGAAACTATTTCTGTTAACTTAGTTGATTTTGCTTTCTGTTTTTCACTTCAGGCGTACATGTTGAGGACCCAATTTAGTCTCCCTAGTATAGCTGCTGAAGAATCAATCCTTGAAAAGCGGGCCCCTATTTGGGTCAATTTCGAGATACCATACTTCACTGTCTCTAGAATTCAGGTGAGTTACAGCACTGCTATGAATTCATGCGTAGAGCTCATTTTGGAAAATTTATAGTGTACGTAAAGTCTGTATTATGCAATTTATACATGTTCATTAGTAAATTATATACAAGCTGATTGGTAATGTATAGAGTTATGTATAACCAAAATGTTAAAGTTACCCGGATATCATTTCAGAGAATATATCACTGAGGGTCTGGCAAGGAACTTGTTGGAAATATTGAGGAGAATATTGGAAAGCATGAACTTGGACCTGAGAAACTTGGAAAATCGGGAACCTGAAAACTTGTAAAATCAGGAAAATTTGTAGATTTGTGCAACTTGTATGCCCCATTTGCATGCATAACAGAGTCTAAAAATGTAGGGAGACACCTCAAAATCATTTCCTTGTTGTTTAATGTACATAATGCTCAGGGAATACCTTGGACAATATAGTGGTCCTTGTTTTTTTCCATACATAAGGGGGTGTTTCTGGCCTCGAAAGATTATTTTTTGTCTTTTTCCTGGTGGCAAGCAAACTATCTAGAAACGACAAAATAGAGTAACCGAAAAAACAACATAAAACAATGAAGAAAAAGTTATATCCAAAAGAATTTACAACCTGATGGATTCCAAAAGATGTCACATATATACGTATACTGCAAAAATTGGAGATTAATTACAAATTGACCAATTAGTCACTGAGTCAAACAGAAACCAAGAACTTAGTTGAAAATACAACCAAAATCTCCAGCACGAAAAACTATTGAAATTCTTTTAGTCAGCCATTAATTGTGATTTTTACTTCTTCTTCTTTTTAGATTTTTTTCTTTTATATTGTGTCACATGGGAATAGGTTGCTGATTTTACTTCTTTTTGGGCCCTTTATGAGTTGTTGAGTCTGTTCTCTCTCTCTCTCTCTCTCTCTCTATGTATATATATATGCATGTCCGCAATTTCTTTGCTGGATAAACTTTTAAAAGTGGCATTTTTGCTAACTCCCCCCGGGACCTCCTGGACCCACCCCCCGTGCTGAGATCACATTAAAAGGGCATTATGGATCAAAGTCATAACCCCAGGTTCTGAAGATTGCAAGTCCTAATGGAACAAGAGATCTATCAATTATGGGTTCGACTATAAATGTGTCCATATCTCAATGAGATGCAAATGTGGTCCTAAGATATGCTGAAGATGTTTCTAGATAAATTTCATTACATGAATGGGAAATTAATTATAGGAACTGTATGCTTGTGGTATAAGCGATGAAATATTTAATCCCTTAAGGAGGATTTCCTAATATTCAAGATGGGTTTGGCATTTATATTCAGGTATGCATCCAAAATAAGCAGGATTATAGAAGATGAACCATAAGCATTATCTAGAGGAATTACCAATGTAAGAGCAAACAACTTTGTTATTCTTCTTATCAGCTTGGGAAGGCTGGTACGACTGGATTGGATGTTCGGTATTTATTCTTGCTGGGGTTGGTTGGATGGTTTCTTGGGATAGCAGGAAGGCTTTGATTATTGAGCCTGCTGGCTAGGATAGATATATGCTGTGTTGGGGCGTGCTCGGGTGAAGTAAGAATCTATGTTGGATGATGTGGCGGGGTTGGTTGGAAATGAATATATAACCGACTAGTCGGAAAGAGCAACCAGGGGGGGAAGATGTAGTTCTTAGCATTTGAGGTATTTGAGCACCCATTGAACCCATCGTGAAACATGTAAACTAAAGAGCACAGTTAACCTTCAGCCCACTTTTAGTTCCACCTACATGAGATCTTAGATTTTGGTACCTGCTTTATTCTTTGATATTGTTTCTTTCCTGCTGATCTACACCTTGCGAACTTACTTATGAACCACCAAGAACTATGGATCCACATATATATGTTGCAAAACCTTTCAATTAGCTTTTGATATTTTTTAGTAGAGTTTCAAAAATATGGTCTAATGAACATGCATGCTGCGCGGCGTTTTTAGTTCTATTGTTTCGTCGTCAGGGTCCTTCGTACTTAGTAAACCAATTCTTCGCTTTAGCTCTTAGAAGTAAGTTTGATTTTTATATTTCTTTTTTTCAATGACCACGGGGGAACTAATAGGATGGATAGTCTATACCGTAGGCAAGTGGGACTTAATAATATGGTCTATCTAGTAGGAGTAGGAATGATTCTAACTACTGTGTATTTGTGTGGATGCAGTAATAGGCTCTATGTATAATAGCTTTTAGTAAGCTTGTACGTAAATCCTCCTATACATGTTATATGGGAATTGGGATCAAAACAATAGAAAAGGTAAATGTATCCATGGCAATATTTTATTAATAGGTAGCAGTAGGTATGGTTTCTATGGCGAGGTATGTTGGTGTTAGGTATCCTGGCTATTCCTCAATAGGGGGGACTAATAACCAACCCTACAGCAGAATCTAAAGGACTAGGAAGTCTATATAGTCTTTCTTTATTGCCCTAAGGCCATTAGAGGAACTTCTTAATTATATTGTTGGGACTAAGATAGTCCCCTATTAAGGTGCCATAGGACTTAACTCCAAGGGTAGGTGGACTAAGAAAAGTCAGACTATTCACATATATATGAGATCGGACCTATCTCTGTCAGGCTAATAACATAGATATGCTATTTAAGTAAAACTTATATACCGATTCACTGGTGTCCAGCCTTTTAATTTACTATTGGCTGCTACAACCCCACTGGCACTGCCCCTATGACTATACCTTCTATATGACTTATAACTTATAGCATTGTACTCTTTCTAGTAATGACAACTAATTGCTTTTAAGCAATGTGAAACTGGCTATGAGGCTTCATAGTCCCAATCCGACTTGATAAAACATTGATTTATAATTTACCTTGTTGATTCCCCATTGGACACTACTACTACTACTATAATAATTGAATCCATTGGATTTACTTTCCTTGCCTAAATAGGGAACATGTAACGAACCTTGGTAAGAGGGTATTTAAGCTGGATGGAAGTGCATATGGTTAGTACTTATATGGCTAGTACTAATTGGAAATCTAGATACATGGAATAATTACATCTATGAATAGGTGGAGAATAAGTTAGGGAAATTATAGGTGCCACCTACAATATCGAATATGGAGACCATGGTAGGTATTGGGTGGTGATACCAACAACCAAACAAACATGGTGGATTCAATTCATTGTGTACTATGTTTTGTACTACTTAGTACTTTTGGCTGCAGTATTAGAGTAGCTTTAGTCCACATGCACTAAGAACATTAAAGTGAAACGTATATATATGCGATATTATATATAAATAGGTATACTATTGTCCGTAGTATGTAGAGTAGTGTATCCCACACTAAGAACTATTAGCTTAGGATTTATAGGCTATAATCACTATTAGAACTAGAGAGATTTCACTACTAAGGACAAGTAAACGTATATATGCGAGTTATCATATTTAGAAAAAGAATATTTTATTAAACCTATTTCTTTAAAAACAGCTCTAGCAGAGATGACAAAAGGTAATAGTATTTACTATACTCTATAGTAATAATTAACTCTACAGCTATACTATACAAGACTAGAGCTAGAGCAGCTATTAAGGCAGTTAATACAACATTTATAAGAACTACATAAACTACAGAGTTTAGCTACAGCAATAACACAACTATAGTTAGAAAGAGAATGGAACTAAGAAAAGGAATAGTTAGAGACTAATAATAGCACTGCTTCACTACCGCTCAGAACTAATTTTCATTGGGATAGTTGCACTAAAGCTAGTTAGAACTAGTTGGATTGAAGGAAATTATTGGAACATAAATTTATTGAACTACTAGTTGGACTAGTTATAGTTATTTGGACTGGTTATAGTGTCAGGCTTCGCAGTAGCAGCCAACATAGTCATTGTTATAATTATAGCTTATGAACTTATTGCAACTATCTATGTTCATCTTTTTCACTCTTTTTAACTACTGCAAATTAGAACTAAGATTGCACTACTCATTACTACGAACAAGTCAAACGTCTCCATGCAAGCTCATATATTAATGTGTGATGTATAGATCTAGAGAAAGGGTAGTTTCTCCTAGTGAGAAGAGGAGGAAGGCGGGAATGTTGTACTTTCTTTGGAAAGGACGTCTCAATGCAATTCTCACATAGATACAAGGTAAGGGGGTATGTTCCCTAATGGATAATGTGTGTCATCCCACCCCCTAAACAATAGGTGGTTTCATTGCTGCTCAACAACCTCAAATGATACAAAGTTTTCATCTTCTGGTCCAACCAACAAACATGGATTCAAGGGGTTTTTTGGAATGGGTCCATAACCTACCTATTGAAATGGGAAAAGTGAAACATATATATGTTATATTGCGTATTTCGATTATCCCCTAAATATATTTTATATTGGGTGGATATTTGATATTGGCATCCCGATTCTCATATAGTAGAGAACCTTCTGAAAATGGTGAGTAATAAAATCCATTTTATTTACTGGATAAAATATGTCATCCAAATCCCTAAAAAAATTGTATTGCTCAACTAGATCACATAAATCACAGAAGAAAACCCCATACATATGTATCCCCCATACAGAAATATCCCATAAATACATATGGTGGATTGGATTAGTCCCATTTCCCAATCTGACGTTGACCACTGGGAATGGAACTGCCATGCTCGGCTCTGTTGGATTGGAGACCACCCCATGGCTATGACTACACTACTAGATATGAGAAATCATTGTTGGCTATGACTAGATCTTATAGAAATGACTAGAAGCTTTAGCTATTAGATATACTGGTATGACCTTAAGGCTGCTTATGGCCCTTCTGGCTATATACCGCATGGTTATTAATAAAGGAGGGGGTTATCTGCTATGACCTTTGGATAGTGAGATTCTCTCTCTAAAATATAACTATGGTAATGGGAGGGTGCTAAGGGGGTCACCACCTATTGAAATGGGAAAAATTCAACCCTTCCCTCTAACAAGGGAATGCACCGAAGGGTCGTATATATGCGCGTTTCATATATTTCTATTTTCTTTTTCTTGCAATAACTAAATAATATATTGGTCGCCTCTCATAGATAAAATACTGGAAATGGCATTATTATAAGAAAATAAATTTAATTTCCTCATAATATGTGGGTTATGTCATCCAACCCCCCTCAACCATAGGTCTCATTGAGCAACAGCATTGAATTGGAATAAGTTTTGTCATATTGTAAACCAACCAAACCACAAACATGATGGGTTATTCTACTAGTTGTTTATTTAGGTAATAATTTTATTTACGGAATGGGTGAGGATGGATCCACCTCAAATGGAAAAGTGAAACGTATCCATGCAAGTATCACCGGGGAGAATTTCTAGTCCATTCCAATAAGCAACTTACTTATTGGTTTAAGGCTAATACTAGGGACTACAGAGAAGAAGATAGGTTGTCTAGGCTATAACATGGATAGATATGCGAGTTTGGGATGTCTTATTCAGGTTGAGATGATGGGAAACTACTTATTTTCTCCTTCCTATCCCCAAAGGTTAGAGCAGCATCCATCTCACTCAGCCTCAAGCCAGGTGGAAACGAACATGTTAGGGTAATAACTTACACTCCCAGTAGTTATCCTCTGTCTTTCAAATGTAGTTGGGAAAAGTGAAATGTATCAATGCAAGCCCAAGTTCAATGTAGATATTCAAGTTTAGACCAAAACAATAAAGGATTTATGGAAATAATAGGTGCTACCTACAATCTATAACACTGCAGACTAGATCATCCATTGTTCCCTCTAGCCTCCTCCACAATATGGCTGATAGTGAAATCAAAGGACCTATTTCATGCGCAAGATGGATAGCTTTCCTGCGGGTAATCATGAGTAGGCTAGTAAGTAAGTGAGTGTCATACCTAATGAGTATGGTAGATCTGAAAGTTAGTAAGTCCCAAGAAGGAGACTAGAGCTTGGCGGTTGACCTTCCTAAAGGCATCTATATTCTATTTATCTAACTTCTATTGTCAATTTCCAATAAGGAGTTATGAGCTTATCTGTGGTTCTTCCTTAAGTATCTATCTTCTATTTCATAATTTCTTCGAGTAAGTTGTGCTATGGAGACTAGATCTTGCTTGTATTCTTATTTTGAAGGCCAAGTGAGTGGGGATAGTTCCGCAGGAAAGATGATGGTGAGGGTGAATGCTTCTATTTTATGTGCAAGATCTATCCCTCTAAAGTCCAAATAATAGCTCTGAGTCCCTGCTCTTTAGAGCAGTATCTCCTCACTAAGGCAAGTCTAATTAATACATCAAAAAATTTATTTCATTAAGCTGGTTCCTGATGATTACAAATGGTTGTAGGGGCTATGGGAAGGGGAAGAGAACAAAGCAATAAATTTTAGTAATGATAGTGCATACAATGGTGATATTGAAGTGGAATATGAAGTGAAAACAGGAATGGAAGAAACCTCGACTTCATTTGGGATTCAGAAAAACTCCAGACGAGTATCCTCAATACACCATATGGCAAAAGATAGGTTAATGTTGTCAAAGGTAATTTTTCCAGCTTGGACAATTACGTCTAGAACCAAGGCTGCTTCTTTGCAACATCTGGAGACAAAGAGGCCTATGGATTCCAACTCTCTCACAGAGATGCTCAAACTAGATATTGATTCGGTTATCCGTTCTCCAGAAAGATATACCCATTCATTTGCAAATTCAAGGGTTGCTTCACCAGAATATGATCTTGAAGTAGAGGTAACCAAAATTATTTAAACTTCATGCATAAGGGCGATCATGCCAATAAAAAACAAGGCTTATCTTAATGTTGTCCATCAATTCAGCTCCAGTGGCACACTTAAAATAACCCTAGAATTAGTAGTCCTTATTAGATTGGGACCAGTGGAAATATATGAAAACTTCTCTCATCCAAATAATTTGTAAAATTAAAAGAGAATTACCTTCAAAATATCTCAAAACTTATGAGCGAGGAGCCTCATAAGTTTGATATTTGCAAATCCATAAACTTATTTTGTCTTATTTTCTATAGGGGTACAAATAACTAAATTACGAGGCCAATCCCAAATAGTTACACAGAGTACAACTTTCCATTATTTCTTATTTTTTGAACTGGCCGTTGGTGATATTATATTAGATAATTCCCCTGAGAGGACACTAGTAATACAAAATTAGATATTTCCTAAAAGACATCCAATGAGCCCTGCTTTTTTCCTTATGATGGGCACTATATACTCCATTAAAATGCAGCAAGACAGATTCAAAGTTACAGGAAGGACTGGAAAAGGTGCTTCATGCTGATAGACTTTAAATAATCCATCCAAGTTTCTAAAAAGTACCAGCAAGAAGACTTCATAGCATCTAAGTTTAAATACTACATCAAACTCCTCTCCATTCTCATGGCCTAGAATATAAATTAAGTTCTTTTTCCAAGTTGAAGGATGTTTAGGGTGTCACCGAAGACATTCTCTGCTTAACTACACGTTTCTCCTATCTCATCCAACACTATAACCTTGAGTTTTCTTGTTTCACCCATGATGAATTGCGTCAGTGTAGGAAACTGCCTTTCAAACTTCTCCATTCTACATGCCAGTGACTGTCTCTGTTCAACCTCAGCTCCCTACACTCCCAAACTTCGTTGCTTGTTTATTTACTTTGCATGTTCTATTCCTTTAAGAAGATTTAGCATCTCATTCGCCTCTATACTCCAACTCTCTCGTAGAGCTGCTCAAACTAGATATTGATTTCGTTATCCGTTCTCTAGAAAGATATACTCATTCATTTGTAGATTTAGGGGTTGCTTCACCAGAATCTGATCTTGAAATAGAGGTAACCAAAATTTAAAATTCATGCATAAGGGACATATCATAAGGGCGGCCATGCCAATAAAAAATAGGGCTTATCTTAATGTTGTCCATCAATTCAGATCCAGCACCACACTTAAAAAAACTCTTGAATTAGTAGTCCTTATTAGACTAGTACTAGTGGAAATATATGAAAACTTCTCTTGGCCAGATAATTTGTAAACTCAAAAGAGAAGTACCTTCAAAATATCTCAAAACTTGCGAGCGAGGAGCCTCGTGAGTTTGATATTTGCAAATCCATAAAATTATTTTTTCTTCTTTTCTATACGGGTACAAATAATTGAATTACGAGGCCAAATCCCAAATAGTTACACAGAGTACAACTTTCCATTATTTCTTAGTTTTTGGACTAGTCGTTGGTGATATTAAATTAGAGACTTCCCCTGAGAGGACACTAGTAATACAAAATTAGATATTTCCTAAGAGACATCCAATGAGCCATGTTTTTTCCCCTATGATGGGCACTATATACTCCATTAAAATGCAGCAAGACAGATTCAAATTTACAAGAAGGCCTGGCAAAGGTTCTTCATACTGATAGACTTTAAACAATCCATCCAATTTTCTAAAAAATACCACCAAGAAGACTTCATAGCAGCTAAGTTTAAATACTACATTAGACTCCTCTCCATTCTCATGGACTAGAATATAGATTAAGTTCTTTTGCCAATTTGAAGGTTATTTAGGGTGTCACCGAAGACGTTCTCTGCGTAACTGCACATTTCTCCTGTCTCATCCAACACTATAACCGTGAGTTTGCTTGTTTCACCCATGATGAATTGCGTCAGTGTAGGAAATTGCCTTTCAAAATTCTTCATTCTACATGCCAGTGAATGTCTCTATTCAGCCTCAGCTCCCTATACTCCCCAACTTCACTGCTTGTTTATTTACTTTGCATGTTCTATTCCTTTAAGAAGATTTTGCATCTCATTCTAAACACATTCAATTTTTTTGTAAACACATTCATTGGATAAGAATATCATCATCTTTTGTGTTGGATAGAGAAAGGGAAAGTAGACGAACTCATGGTGGGCTGTAGAGGAGAATTCCATACCAAATAGTACCATTTTGTACTATTCTATAAAGTTCCATACAGATTCTATACTTCATATCTGAGCCTTATTTCTAGAGATCTGGTTCTTGTAGAAACTTTGTAGAGGTGTCTCCTTTACTAAACAAATGTTATTTATTCATTCATTGAACAGTGACTACCATATTCGTTGTTGTGTATTTACTTGTTGAATTTGTGATCATTGAGGGATTCCATATTCACATGAAAGAGGGCTACAATCTATCCATTTAGGCAACATTTCATTTTCACTAACAACAATCCACTTCTATGAAAGCTAACGTTGATTGGGAAGCCCTAAATCCTCTCCAAAAGGATGTGCTCTACAACTGTAGCTGACTACTCTTGCGAGAGCCCATAATATCATGTATAAAATTTATTTTAAGGTCAACATAAATTGTTTTCCATATCTAGGTCTGCACCTTTTTTAAAATAAGGAGTAAATATACTTACAAATGCCTCTATTCAACCTACTTGGTGTGTATATCATATAGTGGACCTATATCCAACCCCATACCTCATGATGAGTAGCATCTACAACTGTTCTTTCCATATTTTTCTTTTTATTAACACTGTATAACTTTGAAGCAAGGAAGGTCATATTCATATTATCCAAGATGCTACAAGATTTACAAGCTGCTACAGCTACCCCAATACTCCATTATCACTATTTAAGGTCAACTATATTTCACATTTTCTATATGATTAATGTTGACTAATTTAAGGGTATTTCTAATACCATATTTGAATAAATATATTTATATTTTCCTATGGCATTCATACACTATATACCATTGAATTTATGATGGTGAATTTTGGCACTCAAATAATATTTGAGTAAACAAGCTGTCACTTCTCAACACTGCCAAGAATCAGTAAGCCAATTAAACTAATACCTATGGTAAACAAGGAAGGAAAGAAAAACAATAGACATAAGCCATTACTTGGCATATTACAGTGGTAATAGAGCATAATCATCGCCAGTTGGGGGCAAATCGATTTCCTTGATAAAGTAAGAGATTCAATAGAATGCAATGATATATTTTGAAGGATGAGATATGATATTTATTGCTAAGGACCATTGATTACAGTAGTGATTTCTAGTGTTGAAGGCATGATATTTATTCGTGTTGAACACCTTAGGATTCCATTGAATCATTTCCATCCACGGAAAGGTGCAATAGAAGTGGAAATTGTGGTCATTTATAGTTGGGATGCATTGGTTGTTTCCATACAGAGAGCGCACAAATCAGAAATAAGAAACATCTACACGAGTGCGGAAACTCAAACATATCTCAAGCATTGTAACACCAAGACCATCACTGGAGATATACTGTAGTATCTTCATCCATAATAAGACTACCACTTGATGCTATATATTGACTGGAGAGTGGAAAGGAAATATAATGCTTTTGAATACGATTTAGGAGGTGAGCGAGCTTGGTTACTACTACTGGGTGCATTGTGGATTATTCTATCAATATTAGTGACCATAATATTTAGTTTGGGAGTGAAGGGAATCCACTACAGTGAGAAATATTGGGTAAGATAACAAACTTCCACATACAGGAAGGTCATTCATAGACCACTTATATTCATCTTATTTGACTTCCTCTCACTTCATTTGGTTAAGAAAAGCTTCTCTAATTCCATACCAAGGCCTCTACATGATTCTATTCATAAAATTTGTATTGACATTCAATTTATGTTTGAAGCAAACAATCCAACACTGTTCACCTACATGAAACCTTTAACATCAGTACCCATTGTATTTCCCAAAGGTGTTTGATGGAAGTATAAACCGTTCAAACTTAAGATCATTCTACAGTAGGAAGTGTGGAACCATATTTGTTAAAAAGGTAGAATGATGTTGCTACAGTAGTCTTTATTGGGCCAGGGATGTTACAAGGACAAATTCAGTCCGTATTGGAATCAAAATTTAGTGTCAGATTCGTAAAGATATTACAGTGGTGCATGTTTCTTAGGTGCATGAGACTAAAGCAAGTTAAATAAATAGGTGCACATCATATCCAACACAATGAATGTTAGTATGTATGGGTTTAAAATCAAGGAGATGATTCTAGTGACAAGTGACAAGTAGAGCATGACATTTAGGAAGCATAGTCAAGGAGTCATAAGGAACATGGGGGATCTATTTCTAGGTAATATTTTGAGGATCCAACAAAGGTTGGAGTAGATGATGGGACAACTTGTAGTTATCAGTGCTAACCTCCATCTTAGAGTTTTTTTTAGGAAGAGTTCAAATTAGCAAAGATTGATGAGCCTTGTGTGGGAATTCAACACACAAAGACAAAGAGAAAATAAGGGAATCAAGGAGAGAAGAAAATTGAGGAGTTCACAAGCAAAGAACAAATTTCATTGTGTTCACAAGTTTTACGATATTCTATAAAGAGAAGGAACCAAATGACAAGGGAGCATATTTGTTTCACATGTCAGACAATTTGGATGCTCAATCACATATGTGGTATTAATAAGGAAAAGTATTTGTTGCATCCAAGTGGGTTAAGACCAAAGAAACAAATGAGACTACACAATTTAAAAAAGAGATAGTGATAGCATACCAATACCCTCTTTGTACTCCTATATGCAGGACCCAGGCTGTATTAAAATTCAAACTCAAGCCTTCATTGGACAGAAGGTCTTCCACTGCATTTATTTCTTTATCAACATGGATAAATAACACATTTCAAAAGGAAGATTCCACCTATTTTAACTGAGCTAAGATTGGGAGGAAAAGCAGGTAGGTTGTTGTTCACCTTGAACCTAGCAGTCATCCAATTAATATAACATTTTACATTGAATTTGAGCTATCCAAAAAGGCCATATCTTGCAATTTTTTCAATTTCTTCCTAGCCTACTAAAATGATAGTGCTATCTCCTAACTTCTTTTTTCTCATTTTCAGGTATTCTGGTTTTGCCGTTCCAAATTTCATAAGTTTTTAAAATGAAACGTAACCCTCAAAAAGTGAAGTGGACTAAAGCATACAGAAAGCTACATGGAAAAGAACTTACTAAGGTGTCTTTTGTGTGCTCATGAGACACGTTGACATGTTTTCCCATGTTTGGCCATGTTGTGCCACAATTTTCATCCAAACTTGCAATACATATGATTACTTATTTGGTTCTATCACTTTGCACTTAGATAGTTGCCAGAACAAACTTCGAGATTAGTTAATTTTTGCAACAATAGTAATTTTTTTTAACAATTTTGAAGAATGCAAGGAAAACCATTTCATTTTTTGTGCCATACCAAATGCTTAAGGCCATGTTTGGATGTGAATGGAGTTAATTTGATGACATTATTAGACATGCAAAATTTTGAGTTAATATCGTTGCTTTGAAACAAACAGGACACAACACTCGAGTTCGAGAGAAGAAGAAACAGGCCTGCGAGATATGATATAAATGTTCAAAATACTTTGAAAGCCATCAATAAGATTGAGGAAGTTGGTGTTAGTAGGGAGGCTAAATTATGGGAGAAAAAGTTTCTCTCATTCTCTTCAACTTTCCTTGTAAAAGAGTCTAGGATTAATAACTGAAAATTATCTAATTGGTTATCTTCTAGATAACCAATTTTTATGTTAACTTCTATTCTCCCATTAAATGAAGGACTCTATCTCCTGATGACATTACAAGGATAGTGTATGTCTTGTCGTCGGTGAAGTTGGATCTAAAGAGAATTGGGGACAAATGCCTAAAACAAGCCAAAGGATTATGGAAGAACATATTTTTAGAGTCCTCAATTTCACTCTAAATCACGGCCATCGATTTGTTTTTCATTTTTTCCCATATGTGGTTGCGGACATTTTTTCCCATATGTGATTGCGAATTCACAACTTTGAAGCAAAGATGGTGGAAGACAATGCAAGAATTGTCCTATGTGAGGTCATGTAAAGGCAAGTCAAAGATATTTTAGTAGTGGACAACAATGGCTACAATGAAATCAAGTGATATAGCGTTCTTGATTGTATTCATTAAAGACTAAATATGTGTATATACTACACAATGATCGTTATAATATTATTTTTCTATTGTTGTGACAATGCATAAAAGTTCTTTTCTATCAACAACGATTCTCTCTAATCTCAAGCTTCACAACCCAAAATTGAAATCATTTGGTGAATCAATTGACAATCGATTTTCGCATTAAGAGTTTGTGTTTCCATAATGATTTATTATTTAACATTTGTAATAGTGCATTGTTATAGGGTTTTCTATTTGCTATGATTATTTCTTTTAAAATTGAGTTTGTTGAAACTCTCACATTATTTCCAATGGTTTTTACTACATTGGGTGGTTTGTAAAATGTGTCCTAAGATTGTAATAAAAAATAATTTGGTGAGTATAGGAATTGCATTGCCCCTTCAAGAGGGGATGTTTGATTGGTGCGTTATTTGAGCGCTAATTGGTTATCATTGAAAAGATTTGTTTGTGTAGAATGTGATGAATTAACATACAAAAATAATGATTATCAAGTTACTATAGATGCATAATGGCTTACCTTGTAATAGTCCTTCAAGTCTTTCAAATTCATTTATTTAGTGTAAAAATGACTTGAAGGACTAGTACAGAGTAAGCCATTATGGATCTATAGTAAATTGATAAGCATTACTTTGTATACTTGAATAATGCAAAATTTGCTTGAATATCATCATTATCAAGCAATAAAAAATTCTTAAAGGGTGCTAGCTCAATGGTAGAGCACCTGCCTAATTATAGGCATGAGGTTGGTGGTTCGATTCCTTCGTGCCCTATCATAAATTTGTGACTACAAAAACAACTAAATTCACATATATACGACTATTAGTAGCTAATTTCTTATATCTAGTCGTATTTAGATTAGTCATTAATATTTTATCATCTAGTAGTTTATTTAGTCGTATATTTGGTCATTAATTGCTGTAATCGGTGACTAAATCAATGACTAAATCCGTGACCAAATCAATGAATAAACCATTGACTATCTATGACTAAATCAATGACTATCAATGAATAAATCAATGACTAATAAGTCAAGCTATTAATGACTAAGTGAAATACGACTAGCTATAAGATAGTGGAAATTAGCTACTATTAGTCGTCGACTCAAAAATAGTCATTTATAGCCTTATTTTAGTCATTTTTTTAGTCATTAATTTCTCATTTTGTACTAGTTCCTTGACATCATCATCATCATCATTATTGACATTTTCATCAGTTATTCATCATTACCTTTGGCATAAGAAATAACATCTACCCAGAATATGTGATTAGTGGAAAAGGGTCATGGAGGACACATACAATTTATGCATGACAAATAACAACTTATTTTTTAAGATGATCAACATTATCATTATCATTCTCATTATATTCATCATCATTCTCATTGTCATCATCGCCATCATCATCATTCATTTCATTGCCATCATAATCATTGTCAATGTCGTCATTGTCATTGGATTGCAGTCTTAATATCCTCACGATATTGACACTGGATATTTAAGATAGGTTGGTCAGGCATTTGGGACAAAAGATTATTCATGGTGTTAATTCCAAACTGGAACCTTGGATTTGGGGCTTTCAATGCTTCAGGCATTCGGAAGTCAAAGGTATTATCACGAGGAGGTGGGTTATGAATGGATGAAGATTCGGTCGTATAGTGAGCAGACATCATGTTTAAATATTTGGTATCCAGGGCAGGTGGAAAGGATTTGAAGTGACCAATCCATTCTTTAATTTCATCACATTCTTCTTCATCTCTACCAAAATTGAATTATGGTTTCTCATCTTCGGAAATACTTAGCATACTAAAATAAACACTACGATGATGTGTGACTTTCTTTCTCTGATGTTTCTTTTCTTTTATGGCCTTGTGAAGCCAAGACAAAAACTGAGGGAGTGAGACCTAGGAATTTATTTTTAAGATCTTGAGTTTGATTCAAAAGCTCTTACAACTTGGCCAGTCTTCGCTCGGTTTTATCTGCAGCTTTCTCAACTGCTTATTTTATTTCTACAGAATCTTTCAAGAGATGGTCTAATAATCCTAACTTGGTTTCTACCAAAGTAATTTTTTCTTTCTCTTCAACTATGATCCTTTTGAGAGCAAGGAGATCATAGGCCATCGTTCTCCTCATTATCAACAACATTATCATCATCATTGTAGTCATCCTCAATATCATAATCATTATCCTCATTGTTATCTTCAACATCTGGGTGTAAAACTGAATGCAAAAGTGGATAAAAACATGGATGCAACAAAAGTATGCACAAAAGTGGGCGCATAATGGGGTGCACCAAAAATGGATGCAAAAAATGATGCAAACGTGGAATCAAAACATGATGAAAAAGGTGGTGCAAAAGTGGATACAACCATGGATACAAAATTGGATGCAAAAGTGGATGCAACAAAAGTAGATGCAAAACTAGATGCAAAAGTAGTTGTAACAGCCAATGCAAAACCCGATGCAAACGTGGATGCAAAAGTTGAAGAAAAAGGGGGTGTAAAAGTAGGCACAAAAATGGGTGTGAATTGGGACATAACAAAAGTGGATGCAATAGTAGATGAAAAAAAAGATGTAAACATGGATGCAAAATGGGATGCAAAAAGGGATGAAAATGTGGGTGCAAAAGTGGACAAAAAAGTGGATGCAAAAATGGATGAAACAAAACAAGATGCAAAACTAGACTCAAAACAGGATGTAAACTTTGATGCGAAACTTGGTGCATGAATGGATACAAAAAAAGAAGCATAAGTGGATGCAAAAGTAGATGAAAACAAGGGCGTGAAAGTTGAGGCAAACATGGACGTAAAAGGGGGCGCAACAAGAGTTAAATGTACAAACTAGGCTCAAAATTAGATATAAAACTAGGCTCAAAACTTGTCACAAAACCTAATACAAAACCTGGCGCATAACCAGGTGCAAAACCCTGTGCAAATTACGCCGCAATTTGCGCCATATTTAGAAAAAGGACACAAAAATGCCTAAAATAGCACCAACCCATGAAATTGCGCCATTTTGTCCAAAAAATTAAGAAAAATACACTAAAATATGGTCTAGATGCAAAAAGAGACGCTAAATCCAGTTTTTGTTGTAGAGTGAATAACTAGTTTTCATGGATTTGGCTTCAATATTGAAGTAGATTTATATCATATTTGTATGAGGAAATTTATATGAGTTTTATGATGATGGGGAATAAATATATGATGTATGGCTCTGTAATATTATGGACACATGCTCTATAATTCAAAATATTAAAGGTACATGTATGAAAAACTTGCATACTCATGCCCTTGTATCACTGGTCTTCATGGATTTGGCTTCAATCTTGAAGTAGTTTTATACCAGATTTGTATGAGGGATATTCTATGAGATGGATGATGTTGGTAAATTTATATATAATGTGTTACGTTGTAATTTAATGTCCATATCCTCTTTGGTTCGAAATCCAAGAAACTCATGTGTGAAAAGCTTGCATTCCCATGCCATTGAATCATTAATTTCCATGACTTTAGCTTCAATCTTGAACGAGTCTTGCATCATATTTGTATGAGTGATGTTCTCTGAGTTTTATAATGTTTTGAAAGCCATATATGATGTGTTACTCTGTAATTTTATGTCTCTATTCTCTGTGGGTCGAAATCCAAGGAACCCATATGTGAAACTTTTACAATTCCATGCCACTAATTCACTAGCTTTCATGTGTTTGACTCCCATACTGAATGAATTGTATACCAGACTTGTATGAAGGAATTTCTATCATGTTTAATACTATTTGGGAATCCATTGGTATTTTGTATATCGTCCCTATACATCACATCCTGATATGAACCTTTAACTCAACCTTTCATATGTCAAAATCGAGCTAGTTATGCAATTTCCCCATAAGCAATTTTACTAAAAGTTATCAAATGAATGTGGAATTCTATAACCAGTTTTCAGAACTAATAACCATGTTTAATGACATCCCATGAGTTCTAATATCATTCCCCATACTCTTCTTACAAATTTGGTAGGTTTGTACATGAGTTGGGAATCCCAGTTGGCCTACGCCCTAGGGGGGATTTCATCTCAATTTCCTAGTAATTTTTAGCCTTTTTGTCATTAGCCCCAAAAAAAGTTGCAGAGGTATAAAGTATGATCCAAAATATCCATAAAACACCTTGGTATTTTTTAATACTCTCCATACCATATCCTTTCAAATACGAGGCCATTTGGTGAAAGTTGGAACCCTCTAGAGTCATGACCAGTTAAGCTCGAATTTTGCCCAATTTGTAATTTTCTCAAAATATCCAAAAAGGGACATTACACAGTGTTTGTGCCACAACCAAGCTTGCCACTACCTCTTCATTCAACCTATCTGTTCAATAGGTAAGGTTTAACATGGACTTAATTTCTACATTTTTCTTGTTTAAAAGATTGGTATTAAGCAAAGTCTGAGTTTCCTTTGTTTATATTTGCAGGAAGAGGAGGGATAAGAGTACTCCGAAGGAGCCGACCCCTAGCCCTCTTTGAAAAATGACAAGGTAATGGTTTTAACGCACATTTTTCCTCCATTTGGCCCTATTAAACATTTGTTTACTTTTTCCTTATTGTAACATGTTATATGCAAGATGATGGCATTGGAGAGCGAGGCGGCAGGGTCATCTACTCCCAGGCCTGCGTTTTTTAAATGCCCAGGTAAAGTTCCTGCTCAAAAACCCAGTATAAAACAATTTCTTATTTTTTTAGTTATGGTTTCAATGATGTGTACTGACTAAGCCGCAACTGATGGTTGCAGGTGGTGCTAGGCATGACCATGGGCCGAGAGTGATAGCCACATCCGCTTTTAAGATAAGTGCTAAAAAATGTTTGTATGAGTTATCTAAACCCCTGGGGTTTTACCCTATACCGTCTTTGAAACGTTTTCTTCAACAATATTTGTTAGCAATTCTGTAATGTTCATTGTAATTTCTTAACAGGGTTTGGGTTCCATTTTGAATGGTCTTACTCCCATTCCCTTACTATTTAACTCTAGTTTTTAATGAATGTGGAAGCCATTAGAGATGGAATTGCATCCACCTCTTATTATGCGAATTTAATGTTAATAAAAGGTGCCCAGTCTTCAGGATTGTGTGATTCCAGTATTTGTTTTGCTTTGTGTTAACTTGTCTACTGTTTATTTTAAAAAACAAATTGATGGCTGCAATCATCGATGGTCTTATGGCCACGAACACAGTGATTAGTTTGATGTTATAATGTTTCATTCGTTGGTGAATATAGTAGGGATGTTTGCATACTGTATTAAGAGTTTGGCCCTGCGTAAATTAATGGTAGCCATTAATGGACTTATGGCCATTTCATTCTTTACTTATCGTTTGTGGAAATATTAATACGACCCATAGGGTCTGCGACTACTTCTACAGTAGATAGAATTTTGATTTTATGTAAGGCTCGGATGCCATCAATGATGGCTTTAACGTCGGTCCTTGGGGAAAATGAAAACTTGTTTTGTGACTGGGGTTTAATGTAGGGAATGTAGCTGTAATAGCTAGCGCACCAATTTGTGAATATATTTAATTTTGATTTGATTCTTTCTATGTATTTAATTTACTTTGTGGATAGTATAACTCTAGCTTAGGATCTTCTATCTGTATATGTTTGCTTAAGCAAAATCTAAAAAGATTGTTTTAATAGATTTCCTTGATTTGATTTTAGGAGAGGATTGATAAAATCTTGATTTGTCTATGATGGCCTGTAGCATAATAATTGGTTTAGATTTATATAATTTTTGCTCTGATTTTGTTGTTGTAGATCTATGATTTAGATAATCTAAATCGTAGATGATGAATGTATTTGAATCCTTGATCTGATTGTGTTGTTTTGCTTAGATTCATAAGAATGGTTTAAGTGAGATAAAGGTTCTGTAAAAGGTTTACAAATAGTTTTATTACGTTTATTATTTAAATGTTTAGATCCTTATATATTGTATAAGTATGGCATTATAATTGTAATGTAGGGTTCTTCGTATGATATATTTGTAATATATCTACCCTATACATATGTAATCTCTTAAGACTTAATATATTTCTAGATATTCTACATATTATTAGTTTTGATTTACAGACTAAGAGATAATATAGGTAAAGAGTGTGGAAATGCATTACTAAGAATCTGATGTATAGAAAAGAAATTGATATAGTTCGATGCATATACATTAAGTGCAAAATTTCGATTGCCAGCATATAATCCAGAATGAAAATCTTAACTCAGGTTTGGATACCTGATCTAAGAAAATTTCCTAGTATCCATTTCACATTTTATAGTCAACATAACTAATTAAGAACTTGATAAATAAACTAGACTAATCGATGCATACTAGGTTTCAACTTAACCAATTCAGATCTAGAATACAACATTCTACTGGAATTTTAAAATCTAAAGTAAGAACCTGGCACCGCTTCTAGGAAAACAAAAGTGGAAAAGTTGTTCATCCTAACCAACTCCTAGAGCAGCCAAGTTACTTTCTCCAGAACCCCCAATATTGTTCCCTGAACCATAAGAGCAAAATCCTTCAATGTGCCATCTCTTGTATTCTCAGATTCAATCCCCTTCCAATGCTAGCCTCATGCTGCTCATGGACATAAGGACTTAGTCATTTATGAGCCTCCTGCTCTTTAGCACTCAACTAGGAGTTGTGACCTGATTTTTGGGGATGATGCCTCCTACATCTTGAGTTCTCACTCAGTGGCTTCAACCACTTGTCTTTTCCTCTTGTGGGTCAACAAACACTCTTCAACAACTATATTCACTTTTGTGTCCCCTTCAGCATATTTTATTAAAATAAAAAATGATTTATTACAAAATGTTTTATTTTTTACTTTCTGTCGAAAATATTAAAATAATAGTTAAAGTATATTTCACGATGATTAATAATAATAAAAATTGTGCACTATATTTTTACAGCCTAATATGAGCATATTTTGTCACATAAGTTAACATAATTGTAACTTTATGTAATACCAATATAGATAGATCCATCTAAAATGGTATCTACCAAGCACCCAGAGGGATCAAATCTCTCAATGTGCAAACCTTTTTTAAGAGTGGAAATGTTGAGGAAATGTGTAATCCCATGTTTATGATTTTAGTTTGTATATATATATATATATATATAATTCTAAATAATTTAAATTTAATTTAAGCTGGCATGTTATTTTTAATAACATTTTATTACTTTTTATAAAGTATATGTGTCAACTCTAGGATGAGCACGGAAGGAGTTACACATCTCCTAGCTACTCAGCTATAGAATGCACCTCTTTGGTGCAATTAAAAAATTAAAAAAATATTTAAAAATTTTCATATAAATTTATAAAATTAAAAATTAAAATCAATTAAAAAATTAAAAAATCTATTATTAAACTCTGATTTACCAAGCACTAAGTGCATCAAAATTATTGAAGTATGGTACAACTTAGAATGGCTCATCATCCATGGCCGCTTGCCATATTTACTCATCGTTATCATTTACTTTACATTACTTTCAAACTCTAAAAATTATTGCCGTCAATTTTTTCCCAAAAACACCATTGCTAAATGTAGCAATGTGTGGATATCTCACTCTGGATAAAAATGATCGAAGAGAAAGCTCTTAAAAATCTGTGAACTTAAAATTGGTGATCACGGTTTTCCACTGGTTTTTACCAATTTTTTGCTATAAATCTTTACGGAATTTTCAAAATGTTCAAAAACACTACTAGATTTTACAAAGTGTGGGTATTAGAGGTTTTCGTGTCACCTAATTTCATTTCTGAGCTTAAAATTGCCTAACAAACAACAGAAATTACAAATTTTGTAAATTAAATTCACCGGATTCCGCATAAAATCAATTTAAAAAGTTAAAAAGTCCCCTAGTTAGACAGCTCAATAATATTTTACATAAATTGAAATTTCACCTATTAATTTTTAATAGAAAGAACTTAAATTGAGTGACTTAATCCAATGGACTTGTCAAAAATAATATTATACATAAATTATCAATTTCAAGTTTCTATTGGAAGGAAATTAGTAGTTTAACTTTTATTGGATATGCTTAATTAAATAAATAAGGGAGATTGTGGATGGAAAATTAAGTTATGCTATGCATATATTTTTAAACAAATGCAAACAATGTAAGTGTAAAATTTAAGTGGATATAAAGAATTTTATGAAAGAGAATAAAGGAGTTTAATAATTGATTTATTGGTTTTTTTTATTAATTAAAAAAGATATTGGTTTTTTTTCTTAATTAAAATTTTTAATATATATTTAATAAAACAAATTTACAATTTTAATAAAATATTTTATTTTTATTTTAATTAAAATATCAATATTACACAAATTAATGAACATTTCACCGTTTAAAAATTGTAAATTAACAACACACAATATCCCACTTAGAAATAGTATTCCTATCTCATTTTTTTCATTTTCACTTTAGGTGCAAATTTCCAGTTAAAAAAAATGAAATTTAAACCAAAGATTATATAATTTAAGTCATATAATTTAATTTTTTATTTTAATTTATAAATCATAATATTTATTTTGGAAAATTATTTTTAATAATATTTACTGATTCTAAATATGATGTACTAATAATATAATAACGAGGGGTGACAAGTGTGGGAGGGGTACTTTTTGACCGTAGACGAAATATAGTAAAAATTTACACCTGTCGTTTAGGGATTGATAATCAGGCCAAAGGTTTTGCTTTGTTCTTGGACTTGAAATCGACTTATGATGTTGGAGTTCGTTCCTTAGTTGTGATAGGAGATTCTCTTCTTATCCTTTCACACGCTGCGGAATGTCAAGAAATCAAGGACTTAATTGATGGTCGCCTTCATAATCGTATTTTGGGTACGCTTTCCCAATTTCATGCGATCAATTGTTTTCATGTTAGAAGGGAACTTAATTCTCTAGCAGGCGGACTTGCTAACCAAGTTGATAATCTTACTCGGAGAGGATTAAATGAAAATCGGGGACTAGTTCAACATTATTTATTACCTTAAGGTTTTGTTCCTTGGTCTTGATATTCATTGATCTTCTCCTTATTACCAACTCCAAAGTTGGGAAAGAGGGAGACATGTGTCTTCTTGTCATAAATATTGTGGGACAATTGGTTGATATCCTCAACAACAACAAAGGAAGATACATTAAGGGTGGTTGCAGAATTTTTAGTGTGAGTTGGTGTGTTGGAGTCTGGGATCATTATGTTCTCTTGTGTGGAAGCTCTGCTAGTTCATTGCGATGGTGCTCTGTGAAGGTCTGACACTTCACTTGTTATCTGGGAGGTTCTAACTTGACGTGTTTTGGGAGCATCTGTCTTGGGAGAGCCTTTTCTTTTGCAACGGTGGTGAGGGATGTTAGGTCCTTTTCCTTTTCCTTATCCTAAGGAGACATGAGTTTCCAAGGTGGGTCTGCCAATCTTCAACGTCCTTTCTTCAAGGTAATTCACAGTGGATTTGATCTTTCTTTTGTTTGGCAAGTTTGGGACACAGTGGTTTAGAAAGATTTGGTGAATTATTTTGTTCTGAGGAATACGATTTATGTGGCTGATGTTAGTAGTTTTCTCCTTCTTTAGTCTCTGGATAGAGAGGAAGTTTTTTTTTTGTCCTCTTGTGTTTTTTTCAACCCTTTTATTAGAAGCTCTAGTAGGGTTGTATGTGTAATTTCTTTTTGTGAAATTCCCTAGAATTATTTGTTGTGTTTTCCCTATACCGAGAGATTTGTTTTTGGAATTTACAGTATTGGAAGAATCTATGTAAACCCTATGAATATGGATGTTGAAAAGCATTTGAATGATCTCTCTAATCAAGACAATGTTTCCCAAGCTAGTATTCAGGACTTTAGCAAACAATGGACTTGGATGTGTGACCGGATGGAAAGTTTATTAGATGCATTTCATCAGTTGGTTTCCCATTCTCCCGAGTTAGACAATCGTTTGGACCAAATTGATCAATTTTCTCACCAAATCAATTCCAATATGAATGCTTATTTCAATGGCATGCAAGCGGTTGTCAAGGCCTATGATGATAAATGGAAAGAAATTGCCAATGTTGTGTCAAAGCATGAAGACTTAATAGGGGGGAATCTTCAAAGAATGATTAAATTTTTTTTTTTAAGAGTGGATATGGTAATTTAGTGTTGCAACTACTACAAATTCTCTCGAGCTCAATGGAAAAAGATGGGAACGAGGGTAACCCTAATGCTGATAGTGAAGATGATGAAGAAAATTCCAATGATGCTCAAGATGATGATTCTACTAAAGAACATGACACATAGGTAAATAGGGAAGAAGAATTGTATGATGTTGAGTCTATTATTGATGAAGATGTTTCTTAGGAAGCAATGAACAACTCAAATTCTTAAGAAGAAGAAGATGATGTTCTCTATGTTGAGCGGGAAACAAATAGTGATTCCAGCAGTTAGTCTCTATTTTAAATGATTTTTTTTTGTATTTTGCTAGTTGCTCAATATGTGAAGATCTACAACAATTTAGGGAGTTTTATAGTTTGGATTAATAACTCCTCCTATTGGATGGTTGTAATCATTGGCTTCTTATTGAAAGCCATAGTATACAAACCTAGGAACAATAATAGATGGTTTTTTGTATCGTTCTATTGAATTATATTCATCCTTTTATCAATACAAATATCACCATTTTTGTTATAAAAAAAGATATGACAATGATAGTTAATGTCCACTTAAACTAATTTTGGTCTATTAGATCTTAAGAAAGAAAAGCAAGGAACTACTTGGTTTTCTTTAGAGTTTTATTTATGTGCTTTACTATAATTCTAATGAAATAGAAAGTTGGCATGTTTTGTATTGTAACAAAATATTTCATACTGATATATTATGTGGGTGTATGCATGGAAAACTAGGAGAAAGGGTATATTATGTGTCTCACAAACTCATAGTCAGACAAAGATGATAGATCCTTTCATCACACAAAGTTTTAGGAGAGGCCCAATGCCCTATTTCACTATTTTAGTTACGTGGATCTTATTCTTTAAGCTAATTAAAATAGAAATATAACTTTGATATTATAATAACCAACAATTTCTATCAATTTGGGTTACTGAACATTTTCACATATTTTAAAAGTTTTTTTACAGGTAGTTGTGGTTGTGCAGAGGAAATATATGTATGTACATGTGCATGTATATATACATAATGATATGCGTGTTTTATGGTTTTATTTTAAGGAGAGTCTTATTTAATATATATCAAATAAAATTCTATTTGTGACGAGAAATTATACTTTTATGTTATATATTTTGTGTAATGATTTAATATATATCAAATAATAAAAAAGTAATATTTATATATACAGAGAGTTTTCAAAATTAAATCACTTCATTCCCAAAAACATTGTGTAGGAAGAGGAAGTTGAAACTTCATTTAATTGGTAATACTTGAGTATTAGAGTCGTGCAATGGAAGAGAGCAAAGTGCTTGTAAATCCACTCATACCTATACTTTCATCAAAACAACCATTAATCCCCACCACTAGCTAATTCTTTACCATTAGTTACTACATACTTCTTTCCTAATCCAAAAGCTAAATAAATTTAAGTTTAAACTCTTGTGTATTTCAATTAACTTATGGACATATGTACATGTATTGATTCATTTATAATTATGATATATTTCCATCTATACTATTCATAATCATAAAATTGAAGATATGTTTCAAAGTTGGATCCACATCCTGGAGGAAAAGTGCATAATTTAATTATAAGTGTTGTGTGTTTAATCACTTTTCACATAATGATGTAGCAATAGGTAAATTGTATATTACCTCAACGATGGTTTAGTATATATGGTATCAAATATGTCATCATCTTTGAATCGTTTTACCTTTAGTTTCTCATCTACGAGGTATGGTACATACCTAAGTAGACTTAAGAACTTGCTGTTCAGATCCTTCATTGTCATTGAACCTAACTTCAGTTCATAAAACTCTTTGGCTCTCTCCTCATAATACTACTTAGACAGGAATTTCTTTTTGAAATACCTCTTAAAGGTACTCTAGTTAACTTCCTTCTCTTTTATACCCTTAACTCTCTTCAAGTCCTACCACCAAATGTCATCCTTTCTTGAGAGGTTATATATAGCCATTCTAGCCTTTAACTAGTTAGAATAATTATATATTTGGAAGTACTTCTTCATCCCAGATAACCAGGATTCAGCTTCCTCTCCCTTCTCAGTCTCTCCATTAAAAGTTGGTGGTTTTATCTTTTTGAATTCCTGGAAAATCTCCTCGTAAGGTTTATATTTCCTCTTTTTGGCGTACAAATTATCATCACTACTGTCACTAGTAGTATGGTAATTTTGTTGTTCACCAAACACTTCAGAAGACGAACTACTTTCAGATTTTGTATGCTTCATCTTTTTAGATTTTCATTGATGACTGGCATCTTCAGATTCTGACCTTCTACCCCTACCCTTAGTTTGAAACTTTTCAATTAGGATCTGATTCAGCTCTTCTTGAGCCCTCAGAATCCTTTCATTCTCTCGCTTTACAGACTCCATTTCAGTTTTTAAGTCTTTTACAGTTTGTAACAATGCTGAGGAATTGATAGGTTAATCCTCTGGTATAGGATCTCTTGATAAATTTCCTGTTTCAGTAACTAGAGACTCCTCCTCTGCATACTCTTCCAGCCTTTCCATACCTGCCTGTTAAACTTCAGAAAAACAATTCTCTGTTGAATAACATTTAAAAATAAAATACGTCAACATAATAATTTGATTTACTATTTTATGAAAGCTAGTTGGGCTTCATCAAGGCCTAGTGTTTGAACCTTGTGCTCTGATACCACATGTCAAAACCCCAAATTTTCACAAAAATTTAAAATTTTGAGATAACAATAAATGCTAAACCCTGCGATCTACTAACAGCTAACGGTTTGCAAATAAAAGAAACAGTCAAGTAATTAATTTCACTATATCTTAATTATAATAGCTTAATAGTTCATTTTTGTAACAAGAATAAAGTCTTCTTGCATGTTGTTTTACTTTAGTTTACTGATGAGTCTTTTCATGTCAAGTAGGTCAAATCTACTTTTGAATCCAAGGCTTACTTAGCAATCGTGCTAACGCAGATGAATACTGGTTCTTACAAGTTTACAGGTATGATCGCATATGTGCGTAATAAAAGTTCTTTAAAGTGTCAGCAGTAATTTAATTGCAATTTAAAAGCTTAGTAAATTAAGTTGCTAAACTCTAAACAGCTTCTATAAGGTAAAACCATTTGGCTTCCTTCAGTTTTTCTAGCAGTCATGATCAGAAGTAAGTAACGACAGTAAGATATGTTTGCGAATTTAAACATTAGAATCTCAGTTGCAAAGTATTTCTACTTTGGTCTATTTAATTTGCAATGATATAATGATTGTTTTTGTCAGTATTTATATAACAATACATTTTCTTATCTGGGAAACGACTATCCCACATTTCATTTCTACGAGGCAACTTACAGCCTGATATCCTTTGAACAATGTAAATCTAGTTATCTTCTTTAGTTCTATAACTACTTTACTACCCAATTGATCTGGTGAATCTTTAGTAACTTTCAGCTTGAGTCGTAACCACCATCCATTGAAATATTGTCGCTATGAATTGTGTGACAGAATTTCATAATAGTGTTCATACAATAAGTTTTTGTTCAAGTGTTGTTACCAATTGAGTTATTAGTTCATATAAGTTTTATAGACATGCATAATCCATTTATTTGATATAGGTTCAGTCTATAGTTAGTTTATGATTATAAGCCTATTTAAATTAAAGTTTATAATCCTTCCAACTATTACATCATGCCATTTATAAAACTATAACTTGTAACGTTGTTATTATGAGAGATTACTATGTATAAACTAAAACCTTTGTACAAAAGAATACTATGGTTGATGGGTAAATAGCATAAGCTCTCCCATAAAACATTTAATCTCCTATCTATAATAAAGACCTAAAACATTGATCTCTATCTATGAATAAGACATGAATTAATTAATTTCTATCTTATAATAAAATCAACGTTTAAAGAAAGGATATGCAACCATTCATATCGTTATTGTGATGTTATAATATGATAATATAATGTTAATAGTGAAAAGAGTTTAATGTATAAACAAATCGGGCTCTTAACTAAGATTTAAGAGTGACACTATAAGCTAGGTCAACGTAACCATGTAAACCGCAAGTGCAATGTTGTAATATAATAACATAAGGTTTATAATGGAATGAGTCTTATGCATGATTGATTTTCAGGCTTTAACTAAGGTTTATAAGTGACAATCCTTGGAAGGTCAACGTAACTATAACGTTGATATCCTTGTCACTACATTAGCATAGGATAAGACTCATATAATTAACGAATTGTATGGCAACATTATTGGGTTGATATCATAGTTTATACCTCCTTTCCAATGATTTAATAATTGCTTCTTGATTTTATACAGGCACTATAGTCTACAACCCGCTGCATGTTAGATTTTTATGTGACCACATGGTCGTCTCCTTACCATGCGTGGGAGATATAAAACAATATTGTAAACCTAATGCTTATCATTCTTCCCTACAGTTTGCGTTGGCTTAGGGTTGCTCTGCTTGGCTTCCATGGCGGTCGTTGTTCCTCCTTGCTCCAGTTGCCTGGTGTCTTGACTCAGTGCTACACTTGTCACTAGTGTGTGTGAATTTGAATGCCCTTCTCCGTGGCTGGGTTCTCACTCTGCAACTTGAGGAGATTTTCATTAGCTTTGGCTCACTGTCTATGTAATCTCCCATTCACTGTCTTCGTGGCTTAGTGTCTGCTTTCGTTACCATTTAATGTTCGTGGCTCGCCATTGCGTGGGAGTTACACTTGCAGGCTATTGAGTTTTATAATGCAAGCCTGTAGGTGACAGTGCTTTGTTGAGGCTATTCGTCATCCTCCATTAACAGGTGAATTAATAAGCTTCGAATTCTTTTACTTGCTGCAAGTATATATATAATGTTATAAGGTTTAATAAGTATTTGTTTTGCTGACAGTGGTCTTCCACACTTCTTGTAGGTTGTCTTTACTATAAACTTTCATTGCGGAGGCAATGGGCAATCAACCAACTATTGTCGTGGCTCGTGGTTTGTTCCGGGTAAGACCCATGGTCCATCTGTTGGGTTTTCACCCTACTTGTTTCAGGGTGGTCAATGGTATCACCCAGGGTTTGGGAAAACCCTCCCTCGACTCCCCATGAGTTATGTTTGTTGTTTTTATAGGTTATTTATTGTAACACTCAGTATCAAACCCTCGCTAGTCGATGGGTAGACTCGGTTTAACTGAGCAATGTAATTAGTTGAAGTTTGGCTTTATGGCCTGGTTAAATTAATGTTTTAAGTAATGACAGTGTTGTCAGTAAACTCGTTTGGTTTAACAAATGTTTTAAATTAAGCTCTGTTAGGTTTTTTACCCTTCTTGACAGTTAGTCGAGCTTTTTTGTACTTTGTTTACATACTCTGTAAGGGTTTATAATTAAAATTTAAGGCTGATACTTACAGTCGTAACTTAATTCCTACTTGTTTTTACTTGAGTTATGATCTATGGTTTTTCCTGTGGAAACCCTTGTTTGAAATGGATTATTCCAGTTTATAATAATTACTATTTTTCTATTTGTCCTTAAAGGACTGTGAGTAAATTATAATATCCCGATTATTAATGGTGACATAATTTATGTAAATTTGGTTTACTACTTTAATGTTTTAGTACTTGTAAATGTAATAATTTAAAGGGTTTTAACCCTGACATTTATTTCTATAGATACATGCTGTTAGTAAAAGAAAAATTACAGTTTCTTTTATAAATACATTTTGTACAAGTTGATCAGTAATGTATTTCATTTCTGTGTATAAAATTTCTAGTTGGTTCTTTAATAGTTTAAAAGAACTAAATTATGTTTAACCTAGGTTACTTAAAGTATATAGAAATACAGATAGATTATGCTCAGATTATGAGCTAGGGTTTATCCCATCTAACTTTTATTAAGTAATAATTTATGTATTGTTGTTTTATTAATTCTATTACTGTCACAAGGTTTTCTTCAGTTTGTTTAAAAGAATTATTAATTTATAAACAATATTGTTTTATCGTTAATAATAATATTATTTGTATTAATAAAATTATTATCTATGAACAATGTATTCTCTTAAGTTTATGTTGGTATTTATATATTATTAAATAAGACTGTGAACAGTCTATAATAGTTTAATTTATTTGACAATATTATTTTGTATACTTGGTGAAAGAAAATGAAGACTTTCATCTTGTCAATACTCCTTACATCTAATTTGTCTGTAAGTGTGTAAGGACACTTCTTTACTAATAATACTTTATGCTTAGGTTACTGCTATTTGTTTATTATTTTAATTCTTATTTAGAGTTCAGATAGTTGCAGGTAAATTAGTTAATACTATTCGAAAGAAATAAATGAACAGATTTATATTTACATCTTTACTTAACATAAATAATAAGCATTCAACTAACAATTATATTTCTTCTATTCTATATAGATGTGTAGTTTATAGAAGTAGGTACTGTGTAGAAGAATGAATTTACATACTTTAACATATTATTGTTAGTAAAATAATATGATTCTGTTTCTTTTCTGATATTCTAAATATACAGTCTAATTCTAACAACAACTCTATGAAACAAATAATATTCTTTCTGGAAAACAACTATCTACTAGAAGAAATCATTTCAATACTCTGAAATAAACATAAGTACTATATTCATTTCCTATTCCTATCATACTTCATTCACTTAAACACACTACCTATGCTAGAGTACGATCTGGATTACTCCAGATGGGGAAAAACACAGTTAGGATTTATCTTTCATCAAAGAACAGATGCAGCACAAAAACAACTAAGAAATTTCAAACTTAATAGTTTACATCATAACATATAATCATTCATTACTTGTTCACACACAGATATAAACTTTAACACAGAAATTAAAAGATAATGGAACCTGTTTTAAAGCTGGATGACTACAGCAATCGGAGGCCATTCCTCCCTACCAACTCCTGGAGAGTGCTCAAACAGCGACTTCTCAGGACCCTCGAGCCTGTTCTGGTCTCCTTGGTTGGAACTAGGTGGAGCAATCAACAAAGTACTAGTCCAAGACTCAATACCAGCTCTGCACACTGCAGCAAGGTCTTTCAGCTGCAAAGCTGTACTAGATCACTTTCCTGCATTTTACCCCTCAAACAGCTTCCTCAAAAATTCCCTTCCCAATGAATTCCTTGAAGTGCATTCACCTGAATGATCCTTCTCTTGGAATGAGCAGCCTCAGCTCTCTTCAATGGGTACTTTTATTAAGAT
Source organism: Pseudotsuga menziesii (assembly GCA_001517045.1). Classification (NCBI taxonomy): domain Eukaryota; kingdom Viridiplantae; phylum Streptophyta; class Pinopsida; order Pinales; family Pinaceae; genus Pseudotsuga; species Pseudotsuga menziesii. Next base: position 242,743 of record LPNX010839682.1, read on the forward strand.
TGCCTAGGTCTTTTTGGGTTAGTTGTCATTAATTGAGCCACCTGCTCTGATCCCACTTTCTTCGGGGATCATGACCCCAAATGTAGGGAGGTTGCCACCTGCAGCATAGGAAGTGTTTGAGGATGCTGCCACTTGTCTATTTTCTCTCCACCTAGTCTCCTCCACCATCTTGACCAGTAACACTCTTTTTAACAACTCTCCCAAGCTGTTGTCTCCACTTTTATTTATTTAAAATTTAAATATTCAGAATTACATTCCACATCCTTGACGCTGATGAGTCATCAGTTACAACTTAGAATTAAATTCAACATAATGTCTTGGAATAAAATCAAAATAAGATAATAGTATTTTGCAAAATTGGGGAATGTGACAAAACTCTTCTTCTGCAGACATCCCTGCATCTGCCATGTTTTTCCTCCAAAAATACAATTATCCTTCTCTTTATGTTTTGTTAGAGAATTAAACCAAAAAATAAGGTAAAATTAGTTTTCTGGTTTCTTTAACAGTTTTAGTGTTGAGTCGGGTCAGGCCTAGTGTTGTAACCATGCTCTTATACCATTATGTAACACACCTCAAAATTCATTAATAAAAAAAATTGCATGCATTGACTAGCAGTAATTTATAATTATTTAACAAGCAGTTTTACTCATTTCTTAAGTTAATGATGCTTATTCAAGATATTAATATCATTTTACTTACTATTCCAAGTTCCATCTGATGAAGTAGTGGACAGCTCCATTAATTGCATTCAGCTACACCCGAATGTGATGTTTTACAGTTTTCTTACTTTCATTTTGATAGTTTTTCTAGGGCTTTAGTAGCCCTAAGGATTGGGAGACTATACCATAGTCTTGATCGCATCCATTAATTTAATAAGGTTTTATTATACTTTTCAAGGCCATGGGAATTACCATAGCATAAGCTCATGGTAACCAATGTAAAGGACTCTAGTCCTAATGCGTGAAGGTGTAATTTTTCCAAAGCATACAAGGGTATGGTCTATACCATAGTGTAAAACCTTTCATTGAAAATAAATACAATGGTTTGTAATATAATTTCTTGGCATATTTAATATGAACATGAGTTGGGCATAGTCTATGCCATGGTTTTCAATATAATATATGGTAAGTTCCCAAAGCGATGGCTCGCATGTTATGTGATTCTAGTCTAAATATTTGATGGTTTAAACCCAAGGTTTGATCATTGATTGATGTTTTCGATGGTAATGATTGTGGCCCATAATTGTTCTATCCATGAGTTATGATGTTGGAAGGGATCATACCTTCGTTGACTTAAAAATTTTAAATGATTTGTCCTGTCTACGAGTTGACAATGCGGCCAGGCCCTTCAAGCTGGCTCGAGAGTGAATCTCAACCTTCCATCTGTATGGAACGATGGAAAGGGTTTCAAAGGTTTTTTATTATGTCATTTTTTGTTGTTTGAATCCTTCTAAGTTGTATTTGGTCGTTGGTATGTAAGTTGCAAGATCCGAAGCTCTTCTCTGTGAATGGTGATTTCTTTAGGGTTTCTAGTGTAAATAGTTTCCATGATGTTAATGGCATTGTACCTGTTTTCTTTCCAAGGTGTTCATGGGATTCTATATCTTTCACAGTGGTCTACAGCACGTTGCTTATGCCTCAACGACCCTGCCATCATCTCAACCATGCACACTGCCTTGCTAACATGTAAGAGTTCCAAAACTCATATTTGTAATTTTTATTTTGTTTGGTACACTAATTTTTTTAAGGCATTCACTAATTTTACATGTCATGGTTACGGGAAGAGGAGGGATAAGGGAAACCCCGGAGGAGCACACCCCTGGCCCTCTCTACAACTCACCAAGGTAACATTATAAGTTTTTTATGGATACTTGTTTACATTTTCATTTATTTGTGTAATTAGTTTTTAAATGTAGCTTAAACCTTCACAGATGGAGGGCGCTGGAGACGAAGGCGAGCACAAGGCGAGAGGGTCACCTCCTCCCAGGACTGCATTTTATAATGCCTAGGTAAAACCACAAAACCTGACCTCGACATCTCTTTCCCTACAGCTATTTAAAAACACCGCAATTTCCAACTTAAGGTTCATATGGTTTTTGTTGCAGGTGTATAACGCCTGAGCTTAAGGATACGAGGGTAGAGGAAGCTCAATCTATGCTTAAGATAAGTGTTGTGTGCTTGTTCAACCCCAATGAGGTTTACATATGTTAACATTGGGATTTTACATCCTTTCACTTCGTATAGGGTTTAAGCATATTAGTTTAAAAATCTTGAGTGGCTGCGATGAAACTATGGGTGCCATCCATGGGGACTTCACTTAGTGAACCTCACACATAGCACATGCAATCATGGGATATTAAAGAATACCCTTAATTTCCAGAGATATTGACCCAAACTCTTTTTGTTGAAACCCCCTCCCAATACTTAAAACCTCCTCCCTAGCCATTTTTATACCCCAATCCTTATAAACCACCCTACCCACTCCCACCTTAAACCCCTCATCCCCCCTAATACCTGCAATATATTGGTTCAATTTTTTATAATTTTAAAACCCACAATATGAACTAACGTGATAGGATATTGGTAAAAAAGTGAAGCCCCCATGGTGCCATCTCGGATGGTCTTTCTCCACATCATTGGCTCTGTTATTTGAATTTTATTGTGGTTTTTCAAACACAGTGGAAGCCATCGATGGTGGACTTATAGCCATACTCTGTATGCATGCATTATGTTGTTTAAATGATTAATGTATGTCTAAATGGAATGACCCTTAGGCTCTTGGTTGCGAGTTATATTCTGTGGTTATAATTTGGTTTACAGCCTGCCATCCTTTGATGGTCTTACGACCATACATATGTTTTGATAATAATGGTTTATGATTAAAAGCTCAGTTCTGTGAAAGAGTATACAGAGATAATCATAATGGTACTTTTATTATTATCATTGTTGACCCATGAGAGGGTTTAATACGGTTTATGTAGCTTTTTTTATCTACTGTGTAATGTGTTTATTTTCTTTTATAATGGAAACCATTAATATGGACTTACGACCATAAGATTTAAACTCGATACGACCCATTGGGTCTTATGATTTCTAGGGAGTAGATAAATTATGAAATCATGCTTTAAGCAATAGTATGCATGCTTGTGATTTAGTTTGGATTTATTAAGATTTGATTACTATATTAAAATCTAAGTGACCATCATAATGGACTTACAACCGGTCTTTGGAAATGGCATACTTACATAAGCACTTTATTTGGCTTGAAGATCTATGATCTGGTTATGACTGTTAGTGGAGACTCGTAAATGATTATTTAGATAATTTAAATATTATTCATATTTGTCCTATAGGTGATTATTGATATACTATCTGTATAGTATGTGATTGTTTGTAAAATATCTGTATTATATACAGAGAACTTATTTGACTATAGATAAATGTGATTTCGGGATTGTTAATTAACTAGACTGTATATTAGACTGTTGGTTCATAATCATTCAATTATTGATCATTTTATGTGCTTTTACTAAAATTAGATATTGTTATCTCGATCTTCCCTAATCGTGAGTTCTCTAGACTTATACTATTACACATAGGAACATTTGTTTATCCTAACATACTGGCAGGATTAACTTTCAGACTTGGAAAATAATGAAAAGAAATGAGTATAGATATACATTAAAACTAAATCTACAACATAGGAATAATATATATAAATTGAGTATATATCTATTTAAGGAAGGAAATCGATTTCCAGTATATAAATCACTAAGAAAATCCCTAACTCAGGTATGGATGCTCGATTTAAGAAATTTCCTAAATGTCATTTAACATTTGTAGATATAACCAAAACATAACAGATTTAGAAATGATAATTAAAATAGATCTAAATCGATGCATATTAGGTTCTTGTGTAATGATATTTAAATAAATCCTTTCTAATTATGACTATAATAGAAATTTCAAAACTAGAGTAAACAACCTACTGTGAATTATAAACATAAAAAAAGAACCTGGCACCACTGCTGGGAAAATAGAAGTTGAAAATCCATTCCTCCCAACCAACTCCCAGATCATCCAAGTTACTTGCTCCAAATCCCTTAAGCCTGTTCATTGAACCACAAGAGAAAAATCCACTTAATGCGCCATCGCTTGCATCAATCGCAATCCAATTATAGCTTCCTGCTTGTTAATGGGCATACTATTATATAGTGTTTTTCCTATGACTTGGTCATTTATGAGCCTCCTGCTCTTTAGCACTCATCTAGGAGTTATGACCTGATTTTCTGGGATGATGCCTCCTACATCTTGAGTTCTCACTCAGTAGCTTCAACCACTTGTCTTTTCCTCTTGTGGGTCAGCAAACACTCTTCAACAACTATTCCACTTCTGTCCCCTTCAGTATATTTTATTAATAAAGAATAATTCATTACAAATGTTTTATTTTTTACTTTCTTTCAAAAATATTTAAAATAATAAATAAAGTATTTCAGCAGAAATTAATAATAAATTATTAATTCCAGGTGCATTACAACGCATTACAATTTCGCATTGAATATTTGCAGGTTTGTTGATGATATCCCGCCACCAACCCCTGGTAACATCGCCCCAGGAAAACGTCAACAACATGACACTAATGCCATGAGAGATAAATAGGATTTAAAAAAATGAATCCATCCAAAAATTGAACCATGCAACAACTTTAGATATTTAAGAAAAATTTGAAGGCCAACCTCAAAATAATTACCCAGCTTGAAAACCATATATTGGGGACATAACAATTATGCAAAAAAAAAGAATGTTACAATGAACTTCTCATAATCAATCAATTAGTAAATGACCATCTATGCTCTTTAAATAGAGATCATATCCCAATCGGGTGTTGAGCCATGGATTAATGGATGTTAATATTGAGGTGAGAATGAGGCGTCATATCACTCTCTATGTCTAGAACATATCATGGCCATCGTATTACACATGTAGATATCAATACTAATTTATACCAAATAAACACACTTTACCTAAAGATACATTATAACAAGTTGATCTTAACTAAATCCTATGTGTCTAAATATCCTAACAAAGGTGTAGCACAAAATTCATAGTCGTCCATTTTGAATCATTTCAAGATATCTAAAGCATATTTGGGTTGATACCATCATTCATTTAATGTACTTGAATGACCAGAAAGAAATGCAAAAGACCAAGGTTAGTAATTTCAAAGTTATCTACAAGTTGTTTCCTCAATCTCAAATTAAGTCAAAATTGTTTCCAATTATGAATAAATCATAAACGTATAACGCAACAATCAATTATCACCATGATCATGTAATACATCAATATTGTGATCAAATTCACAATGTTTGAATCCAATATTGATGAAGAAACGGTCAATCTTCTCATACCAATCATGTGGTTCTTGCTTCAAACCATACAAAGATTTCACCAGTCAACAAAAAAGGTTGGAGTCCGTCACAAAACTGAGAGGTTTCTCCATGTATATTTATTCATACGAATCTCCATGAAGAAATAATTATTCACGTCTATTTGATGAAGTTCCCCTCCAAACCAAGCAACAAGTGAAAGAATCAGTCTAAGAGAGTTCATCTTTGCAAAATGGGAAAAGGTTTAGTGTAGTTGATGCCTTCATGTTGAGAGAATCCCTTGGATACCAAACAAGCCTTATGACATTCAATAGCACCTTCTGAGGTAAAATTGGTCTTATAGACCCATCTACACTTCACAACATTATTTCCATGTGGTTAGGGAACTAAATACAAAGTCTAATTCTTCAATAAGGAATAAATTCCAGTAGATATTGCATTCTCCCATTTAAGGGTGTCATTGATCATCAACATAGGTGTTAGAATCATGGGTTTCGATAACACAAACTATCAAGGAAACACAGACATGTTGCTTCTAACTGCAGGTGTGTGGCTAATATTGATGTTACCAACATCAAGTACAATAGCTTCAATAGTTTTAGAATCCCATCAAGGTAAGACAAATGTCGATAAATCAAGTTGATTGGTTTCAGGATATGGTGCTTGCACGTTGACATATTCAGTCAAGGTAGACCGACTACCAATCAACTCAGGAACAAAGGTCGACCTTATGGTCGAAACTTCAAAAGAAAGTATAGTTGATCGAGATTCTTCATGAATATCCAAAGGATAAATGTGCAACAAGCCAAAGGAAGAGTTTAATAAGTTAATACCTAATTTATTCTCATGAAATATCACATTCATTCCCAATATAATATGTTGTTTGAAAACGTCAAACAGTCAATAGGATTTCGATTCATTGAAATATCCCATCATGATGTAAGCATGACTCTTTACATCCAATTTCTTCCTGCAATTATTATTGATATGTTCCCAAACAACATATCCAAATTTTTTAAGGTATCTAATTGAAGGTTTTTTTCCTCGCCACTTCTCGACTGGAGTCCTATTGCTAACATCCCTTGTCAAAACAAGTTTCAGGAGATAGTTTGAGTAGTAAAATGTCCCACCCAAATTTTTGTCATAAGGTCTTTATCTTGCAATGGACATTGAGCCATTTCCACCAAAGTCCTATTCTTCCTCTCTACCACTCCATTTTGTTTATGGGTGTGAGGTACATATCCCTTCCAAGAGATACCATTCTACAATATATATTCTTCAAATTTTCTACTCGCAAATTCTCCACCCTTGTCTAATCTCAAATGTTTAATAGGTCAACCACATTGCTTCTCAACCAATGTCGTAAATGTTTTGAATATTTCAAAGATGTGACTCTTATTTTTAAAGAAATAGACCCATGTAAACTTGGAGAAATCATCAATAAATGTTAAAATATACTTTGCACCTTGTAATGATGGTTTTTTCATGCAACAGAGATCTCTATGAATAAGTTCCAATCATTCCTACGCTCAGCATGTTTTCCTAGAATTAAAGGGTTCCTGATGATGCTTTCCAAGCATGTATCATGCACAAACTTCATCAGATGGAATAGACTTCAAGATACCATTAACCATATTCTTTGTTTCCATCAAATTCAAACTTTGAAAATTCAAGTGTTTGAGTACTTCATGCCAAATTCAACTTCAGTCATCGATCTGAGCCACAAGGGTATTTGGTCCATAATCATGCTTGGAAGAGTCAGAAAACTTATATAGTCCTTCTTTTGGATCTAGATAGCATGTAGCAACAAACTCCCCAATGCCTCAAACCCTTTACGATAAAATGATCTAACCAAAACTCGATAGTCTTTCCATTCTAGGTGAGTTGAGCCTACCGAAAACAAATTCACACACAAGTTAAGCACATGATACACATTGGAGATTCTACCATGTCAAAATTCAACATCTCCTCTTTCGACAACCATGAGATAATAATCATCAGCTACATATATGTTATGCTCTATAGCTCCACTTAATGAAGAGAACATAGAAGCGTCCCTAGCCATGTGATGGGTACAACTATAATTGACTATCCACTCTGTATGAGTGGTATGGTCATGTAATGCATGGGAAGTGCTGACAAAATAGGTAATATTATACGCAGTTCAATTGGTAAATTAAACAACAAATATGTATTATTCAATATGCTTGACATTTTCTTCCAAATTCTTTGACTTCTTCCAACAAGTTTTTTCCACATGTGCCACCTTTCCATAGTAGTGAAAGGTTTCATTATTTTGATTCTTCTTGGTTGATGTTGAATCATCGGTATTTTCTTTAGTGGTAAGATCAATACACTCCTATTGTTTCTTCACGGTGTCTGGTTGACCTCATTCCTTATCATTTTGCTTAATATTTACTTTGAGCAAGTGATACTAGTGTTTACTACCAAGATTCCCTTCATCAAGAATATTTTGTTGATCATTGATCAATAAATCATAGAAAGTATCAAAGGAGAATTCCTTATTGTCTTCCTTACGTGACATCCAATTGGCACAAAATGAGGAGTAGAACACATCATAAGGTGTATTCATATCCATTAGGACCCGTTCAATGAGTTGTCCATCCTTCTTTGGCAAAAATTTCTCACATTCTACCAATTTGAATTGTAGTTCTTTGATACAAGACAAATAGTCCTCAATCCTTTCAAAGGAATGGGGTTCTAGAGAGCTCGACTCTTTATCTATTTGCATTACATGATTTTCATTAACCTTATAAAACATCAACTTCAACGTATTCTAGACAACACGAGGACGATTGATCCCACTTGTATGAAAGAAAATATTCCTTGAAATGTAAGTTGTGATGTCCCCAACAACCCCATCCTTCTTTATGTCGATGACAAACTTATCCTAGTCACCCATAGGATTTGGAATAGTAGTCTTGGTATACTGCCAAATTCCCTTACCTAATTATGGACATAATTATGGACATTCAAAATAACATGTTCTATCTTGGAAGTCATCCTTCCATGATATTATAGATATGGTCCAAGTTCAAAGGTTTCAGTTGAAAAATATTCACCCGAATTCGATCAACCCTAGATCCAAATCAACACAATTTTTGGATAATATACTATGTCAAAACCAATAGAAATATATTCCAAGAATAGAGATGGTGTCAATATACATTGTTTACAACACTTAAGCACTATGCATTATCATTATAACACTAGAATGCTTTATTTATCTTGCATAGTTCGATATGTATCTATATCTCAATACAACCCATAGATTCACTCTTTTATAGTTTCCATATCTAAGAAACTTCCATGAATTAAACTAGATCTGATCCACAAGTAAGGGTCATCGGTTCTAACCATTTTTTGAAAGACATCAACGCTCCATTAATTAATTGATTTTTCTAGTTGAGCATACCATACAAACAACTTCCCCCTCAACCATCTAGTCAAATGATTAATCGATCACTCCATTGAGCAAGCAGTCGACTGCACTGCTTGTAGAATATAGACTTTTATTCATTATCTCTAGAAGATCCATAAGAGTGATGAACCTACATAACCTTTGGTTCCAATAGAATATATCTAGGGGCTTAGTCCATGTAAATTTTGTCTTGCAAATACTCATCTAATAAGGTGGATTTAACATCCATTTGATGGACCTCCCATTTATATGAAGCGGAAAGGGATAGAACAAGGAAGATAGAATTCATTTTGATTATAAGGGAAAAGGTTTCATTATAGTCAATCCCTTCAAATTGAGAAACCCCTTTGGAAACTAACTAGGCCCTATGAAAATTTCAACTCTTATATATTATGATGCATACTTAGTTCTATATATCCATTTACATTTGGAATTTTTTTTTTAAGTGGTACAAGATCCCAAGTATTAGTTTCCATTAAGGAACAATATTCTTCATTCATTATTGTATCTGAATCTAGATGACCATAATCTTTTGCAAATATTTTTGAATCATGAATCTCTAAACTTTAACCAAAAGAGAGGAATATCATCAGAACTATAAATGTGTATAATGTTCATCTGAAAGATAACTGATAAGATCACTAGTTGCTTCTCATTTTTCCATACCCATCTATGAAGCAGTGGTGTTGGTGTAGGCGCATGTTAAACAGGCCAAACTAGAGGAAGGTGAGTAGGAGGAGGTGTATATTCATCCTCAATGCCATCATCTCAAGAGGAAATCAAAATAGGATCACTAGAAAATAAGTTGGGAATATAAGATGGCACAATCATCAAATATTGCTAGTAGGTTGAAGTTACCACAATAGCCAAATTAGACTTGTAGGATGAGAGACCTTGACTAAACTTAATATCTCTCCTAATAACAATTTCATTGCAATGAGGTTGAAGAATTTTATAACCTCTTACATCTTCATAATATCCAACAAAAATTCACTTTTAACTCTTAGGCTATAATTATTTCCTTTTTTCATAAGGAATGTGATACCATGCTTCACTACCAAACACATGAAAGTGGCTTACATATGACTTAATTTTACTATGTGCTTACTTTAAGTGTTATATATTTTAAATCCTTTGTGGGAGTGTGATTAACTATGTAGTTGACACAATTAATGGTTTTCTCCCAAAAATGAGGACTTAATTCCTTAAGATGCATCATACAAGTTGTCATTTATTTTTATGTGTGCTTCATTCTCTCAACAAAACAATGTTGTTCTAGTGTATATGGAATAGTATGTTGTGTTTCAATTACCTATGTAGTGCAGTAAGTTTAAAGTTGTTGTTAATATATTCACCTCCATTATCTATGAAGATGATGTTTAGGTTGTTTTTCTACAACGCCTTGTAGGCCAAAAACATGTCAAAAACTTCACTCTTAAGTTTTAATAAATAAACCCAAGTGCATATTGTGAAGTCATCAATGAAAGTTAATAAGTACTACAATACAAAGAAAGAAATAGAAGGAAGTGAACCATACAAATCGCTATGAACAAGATGCAAGGGAATAGAGGAATGCTAAGAGGCGTGTTTGTTAAAATTGTCCTGATGATGTTTGTTGAATACATAGCCAAAAAAAACATCATTTGTGAAATAAATGAGAGGAACACATGTCACCATATTCTAATTGTTTGAATTTTGCAATGAGCAATACTTTAGAGGACCAAATTGTTCGTGTCAAAGTTTTCTCAAGTCGCAACTGCAACCAATAAAAACTGATGGAAGAGATGATGACCCAAAGTGTTCAAATCTATATAACTTGGTAATATCATCAACAATTCTAGATGCAAGGACATGCTTAGAATATTTAAATCCATGATTATAACTTGGTGAGGTGAAACCTCTATTTTTTTTACCTTCGCCTAAATAAGTGATTGGATACATAGATACAACGTTGTAGGAAAGGCTTGGAACACATAATACATCATTAAAATGGCCATCATCTAGTTCAACAATTCTTAGACACTATAACACTAATATATATCATTGTCATCAAATATTTTTTTGGTGTTAAATTCATCAAGAGAAAAACATGGTTTTATCCTCACTCATATGATGAGATGCTCCATGATTCAATAACCCACTCATTATAAGAAGTAGAAGTTGCATTGAAGTAAAAAGTAGAAGTAGAAAGTAAATATCCTTGAGAAGAAGAGTTAGAAGAAGAATAATCAAGATAGGTGTTGAGAATATTTATTGTTGCTTCGAAGGATTTTATCTTATTGAAACATATAGACTCTAAATGACCATCTTGGCCACAAAAATTACAATGTTTTTAAATCTTCTTACTTTTAAATCTTGCTCCTTTATCACTATTGGGAGTAGGATTTGGTTGAGAGGATTTATGATCCTTATCTAGTTTGGTTTGATGATAATGTTTCTTCTTTATATGCTTGGATTTATCTTTCTATTGTGCCACTAAATATTTGTATAGGTACCTACTATGTTGAGCACTCCAATATGCAAGAGATTATCTTGTTCTCTATCAAATAAAAGAAAACTTCAAAAGTGGGAATTTTGTAAGTATCATGTAGTGTTTCTCTGGTGGAATCAAAAGTAGATAAAAAGACAAAATTAGCACTACCAAGATTAGCAACTATCATATAATATATTGGCCATCCTTGTTTTATATCTTACATTTTGCAAGTAAAAGTATAAATGTTTTAAACTTAGATAGATAATCTTTAGTGCAAGATAAATAACTAGGAATTAAAATAATCAATTGGATTTTGCGTTGTTGGGCTCAAATCTCATTGTGTTTACCAAATTTGGTTTCTAGTTTTTTCCAAGTTACATTTGGTTTATCAACTTGGTGAACCCGTTGATCACTAGAAATGGACATAAGTTGATTAATTGACGTGCTTCGTCATTTTTCATTTGGATTTCTTTGATGCATCGGTGCATACAATTGTTTTTCTTAAGGTAATCTAGTAAAAGATACTTCTTAGTAAAACCTCCATATGGGATTTCCATGAAAAGTAGTTTGAACTTGTACGAGGAGATCACTAGGAATAGCCATATTATAATATTCAAGCAAGATGATTTCAAAAGCGTAAATTAATTATATGGATAGAAAATTCTAAGAAAAAATAATCGATTTAAAAACCGACATTAAAGATGAAGTTCATTTATCAAAGTTATTCCCTTCTTAAAAAAAATACATAAGATGTAACCAAAGTGCCATGTGGTGATGGGCGCATAATGAGGTCTTTTGGGAAAAAGAGATAAAAATTAACCAAAGTTCCATGTTGTAGGTAAAAGTTGGCCCACTTGATGATGGGTGCACAATGAAGCTATTGAATAGAAAACATTTCCCTTCTCTAACTTTTCCCATAAACTCACTTTTACAAATAGGTTATTTTTATTATAATAATTATTATAATAAGTGACTCACTTTTATAAAATAAGTGTGAACCATTTTTACGATGAAGTTATTTTATAAATTAAAGTTGCATGGAAAAACCAACTTAAGAAAAGAACATTAAAGTTACTTTATTAATGATTCATTTTTATAATAAGTGAGATGAATTTTACAATAAAATTATGTTATAACTTAAAGTTGCAAGAATTTTTTCAAAAAATAACTTAATGAAAGAAAAGTTTCAACTCAAGACCTTTATTTTAATAAAGTAACATTCAACCAAGATATATAATGCAAAACAAATGGAGGGAAATGGTGAACTAGTAAACTCTCCTTAGGAAGCTTAATCAGACTCAGCCAGCTTTGGATCCACAACACCAAGAAGGAACCCCTTCACTGTTCCACAATCTCTTAGATGTCACCTTCCTCCTGGTGCTATTCAATGTGTGCATAGAAAGACCAATCAAACTCAGCCATCTACTAGGAGGACGCAACCTCCACTAGTCTCATTAGCCAATTTTTTGCTCCATGCCACTTTGGGATTTCAATCCACTTGGTTCTCAATACCAATATGTCCACATATCAAGGTAAGAAGAAAATTCAAGTAAGCCTACAATGGGAAGATCTATTTTACCTCCATAATTACAAACACCTCGTGCAGACTCAAAAAGCTTAGGGTCCACCATTTACCTACCCCACACAACACCAAGAAGGTACCCCTTCACCACTCAATATCCCCTTAGGTATCACCTTCCTCTGAGTGTTATTTAATGTGTACATAGAAAGACCACCCAAACCATGGATCATCTACCAACGGGTTCTGTCTTCCTGGGGCTGACAAAATTGGGTTTTGCATAACCAATGGATTCAAGGGATTCACTCCAGTTGTTGTCCAAGAGACCTCTCAGTTTATAACAATATTCATAGGAGACTATACTTAGGATGACATAAACAACAAGGAACCACGGGTTTTAGGAACGTGATTGATACTAATAAGATTTAACAGTTCAGTGTGTGCTTGTGACACCTAGGTGCATGGTTGAGGATTCACAAGCGATCTTCACCACTCTGTTAAACAGGATTGGAACAACTTGGAACATACTTTATCATAGGCATCCAACATGAAATTAAGGTGCATAAGTATAAGTTAACAATTGAGCAATTAAAGGTACCCATCTACTACTTAGAACCATAAAGGAATGCATAGTAGTTTCTCTCTCATCTTTTCTCTTCAGATTTCAATCATGACCACAGACCAAAATTATGAATCACTCTCTCTTCTTTGTCACTAATAAAGATAGACTTCCTCTTAGGCAATGGTCGATTCTTCTCAATAAGGTAAGAACGACAGAGGCCTGCTTCCCATAAGATAGGGTGAGATAGATACACCCATGACAGGTCGAGTTTCTTGACCAAGTAAGCTTCCTGATCAACTAACATACTAATTTTCAAAACAAACGTCTAACTTACTCACATCCAAGCCCCAATTAATAGGTAATTCAAGGATGACTTCAATTCATCTGATTGCTTACCCAGTAAGCAATTCCTAGTTCCAGTTGTATAGGGAAACTGACATAAGAAAACCCACACCTTCCTTTCCTTAAGATAATAATTGTCTCAACTACCTTCCTCTTGGAAGCATTAAATGATTGGGTACAAGAGTCATTTGGAAAATTGATGGTGCATCAGTTATTTCTTTGGACACTTGGATTTCATATATTGGATTCATGGATCTCTACATTCCTTTCCAACCTTAGGAAAATCATGATCCATCCCTCTTATTTCCTTGCATAGTCAATTGTTAGTTTCTTTATTATTGTTATGCACATGCACATCACATTACATTGCTATTTCTCTTGACCAATGCAAGGTCCACTAACCATATTTACTTGTTGATATGTGTACCTTCTTGGTGTTGTATGTATATATCAAGTAAACATACATACATACATATGTACATATACATACATACATACATACACACACACACACACACACACACACACACACACACACACACACACACATACACACACACACACACACACACACATATATATATATATATATATGGGATATCCATGGTAGGGCCTTGGCCTTGGGATCCTCACCATATTCCTCACAATAATCAACGATATTACATCATTTACTTAGTTTATGTCGAGGGTCAAAACTAGGAATATTATAGGATTACCCAACCACGAAGTGGGAATGCAACCCAATTTTGAAATGTCAACAAAAATGTGGACCCATTAAAAGATCGATTCCATTCAAATTCATTAAATGTATCCAAGTAACGTGATACTTATATTTTAACCAACTCCAAGAAACTACATATATATCATAAATTGTCCACCCAAACATAGGTATCTAGGGTAGATTCCACCTACACGCTAAGGCATGAAGCCACCAAGGTGAAGGAAACAAGCTATAAATTAACATCTCAAACAAGTCAACCCAAATTTCTCTCATGGTTATCCATTATGAGCACTCCAAGTAATTAATCTAGCCATGAAACAATTATGGAATTCTCATCCACTTCCCTACACAACACAACACACCACAAGGAATATATCCCCTTTTCTACTCAACAATGTGTCATAAGTATGCTCACCTTTGAGTGCTCTTTAATGTAGGTACGAAAAACCCATCCTATTGTCTACATTTTGGGAATAACCTAGAAGAATAATATATTGCCTCTAAGTCTCCATGAAAAACCCATAGCATTTATGCTCATGTAAAACCATCCATTTATTTTCTCAGGTCTATGAATCTCCATAGTTGATTCAATCATTTCTAGGTTTGTATATTAGTATAAAACATTAGGATTGTAGCATTTAGAACTTCATTGGTGCTTGAACATGAGAATGGTGAGTGTGTCAATGTGAATGGTGAGAATGGAAATGGTTCCCATAGTAATGGAGGAGATGAAGAAATCCTAATTAGGGATGGCTCATATGTCTTCCCATGTTGCTTGTATACAACCCCATTCCTCCATAACTATATAAGGTAGACATTTCTCACCAACAACCATGTGCATTAAATGATTGACCTTTAATTCAAAAATGGTGGATGAGCTCTTAAGATGACATTTGGCAATAGGGGATTGCTTTCACCTGGTCCTTGGCGTTTACGCTAGTAAAAAGGATTTTGGAAAGGATAGAGATTTTAGCACAAGAGATCATATTGCAACCTATAAAGGAGGGGATGCATGAAAAAGAAGGACTAATAACGTAGAAGATGGAGATACTCCTATATGTGTGTAAGGTTAGGGACGTGGAGAATTTAGAAGACATAAGGAAATGTGCAAAGAAACATTAAATGTTACACATGTGGAGATGAAGGTCATAAATCCTTTACAGGGCCATTAAAAAATGATACATAAATAACTAAACCAAAATCTTATAATCTTACTTAATATGAAAGAGGATATTAAACATATTTAAGCAATCCCATTAAAGACACCTAAAAGATATAAACAAAAACTTAAGATAGACAAAGATAAAAAAGCAAAAGCTTTGAGTAAAAACTTAGATATCAAATGAATAACAATAACTAAAATAAAATAAAATAGTGTCTATAAATAAAATGAAACTGAAAAATAATATTCAAAATCATGATTTAAAAACTAAAAAATAGTATCTCTAAATAAAATGGAACTAAAAATAATAACCAAAACAACTCAAAAATTATAAAAATTAAAAAATAATATTTAAATAAAATTTAGAAAACTCAAAAATTCTGAAAATTAAAACATAATATTTGAAACTCAAAAATTATAAGATGACATAAAAGTTAAAATAACCATTGAGGGAAAAAAACAACACCTATAGGATAATACTTCTTATATTACTTTTATAAAATTACTCTAAACTTTGGCTAAAAAAAACTATTTTATTTTTAATCCCAAAAAGAATTTCAGGCGTTCTTTTTCTTTTCCCACTACGGTTTTTACGTTACTGGAGCAGGAATCTCGTTGACCAATTTTTATATAAATTTTATTTAGAGTGTTTACATCTTAATTTTAGTGATTTAGGTAGTTTTAAAATTTAGAATTTAGTTTATAACAATCAAATAAAATTATTAAAATTATAAAATTGTAAAAATAATCATTTCTCAAAAAAATTAACAATTTTTATCAAAAACCCAAAAAAAAAACTTTAAAATTATAAAATTACAATTTCCCAAAAGAAATTTAACAAATTTTTATAAAAAAAAAAACTTTAGTTATGTTTCATCCTTTTAGTTATCTTTTATCCTTCTCGTTACGTTTCTTGTTTACCTTTTCAGAGTATGGTTTCTAAATCCAGAATCTGTCGAAGCAGTCTTAAAAGGGTGTGGGCTAGCTATGGAGCAAACCTCCCTCCATCGGAGGGAGGAGGAGCAAAGTCAACGTTGACTTTGCTCCTCCTCCGTCCGATGGAGGGAGGTTTGCTCCATAGCTAGCTTATTCCCCTTAAAAGTAGCCATGGACGTGATTCTCCATGCAATTGTTACGCCAGATGCTATTATTTTCTTTTGAATTGAATCTCAGTATATATCTGGAAGGCTATAGATGCTATTATTTTCCTTTGAAATAATCCCAGTACATACTTGGAAGGCTTTGATATTTTTGTTACAATTCTTTTTCCTGAAATTTGGCAGATGTTATTGAAATTGCAGATAGAAGTTGTTGAGTTGCACAATTATAAAGGAAATTTGAAAATGGATGAACTTATATATATAATCAAATTCTATCAGATTATACCGGGTTTAGATTTGTTATTGGGATTTGTAGAGCTATAAACAAGTAAACAGAGATGAGGCCCTCAGTCTGGTTTTGAAGTTGGCATTGACTAAAAGAGCACACAATATTCAAGTATTTAGGGATTCCCTTTTGGTGGTAAATTGGTTCGAGTTGTAAAAGCCTCAAAAAAAAAAATTATTCTAAGACATTTCTATAACGATATTTTTAGATATATGGGACTGTTTTAGTGGATCACCTTCCTCCACATTGATCCACTATAGAGAAAGAAACCAAGAAGCAGATTCCATCCCAAGCGGGGATACAGGTGACAAATGGTATGTGAAGAATTTGGGAAGGTAAAGAGAATTTTGTCATTGAGCTTGGATAGAGTCGATCCTTTTCAAAAGGCAAAATAATGATATATTTTTGTTAAAAGTTATTTTTCTCAAAAAATAGTTGTGCTAAAAACTTGAATGAAGTGTGATATGACACAAGAATTTTTTTAAATAAGTTTTTGTCATAGACATACTCAGACAAAAGTTGCTTTCATGCAAGGCTACTGAGCTATTTTGTACAATGTGAATCATTTTAATATAATGGATTGGATTAAGTTTTTTTAGTTGGAAAAAAAAATAAAAAATAATGATAAAAAATTTTAATCTAATCCTTACAAAGATGTTGTAAAGCTAGTCCAGGATAACTTAATTAGTAAGAGTTGCCTACACTAGCTTAATTAATAAGACATGCAAACACTAGCTCAATTAGTAACAAGTAGCAGACTTTCCTACAAAAGAAAGATCACTCCAACATATACCATTAAATCAAGTGATATTCATATTGAAGAGGATCAATATTTAGCCTACTGTAAGCTACGGCCACAACAAATATGGTGCCGGTTGGATCTCAAATTGCTTGAAATCCTTTAAATCTCACGACCACAATGCCTGCTGCAACGGCATTAAATAATTATTGCATACAATGAAAACGACCTGCTGCAACGGCATTAAATAATTATAGCATACAATGAAAACTAGAACGTGAAAGTGAGGACTCCCTAGGATAAAAGTTCACCAAATCGCCCCGCTTTGCCGGCGAATTTTGTATAGAAACCGGTCTAGATTGTTAATGGAAAGTGTTATTTTTTTAATTAAAAAATTTCTGTGATTAGATTTAGGTGATCTATACGAAATGGCCTATTTCAAAACGACCAGATTGCCCAAATTGTAATTTAAAACGTCGAAATCGTTGTTTCAGCAAAATATTCTCTGCCGGATTCCGGCGAGTCGGGGGCGATTTGGTGAACGCTTATACTGCTCCTTCACTGAGGTCCTTGTGTAAATCAAATGAACGTCACGAACACGAATGCAAAATTTAATGACTGTTGGAGCACATACTCCATGATGGGAAACTCCCTTCGTGATGATGAGCTAAGGAATGTGCATTTAATTCACTATCACTGTTTCGAGGCTGCCTAGGTCGTTAAATTCAGACTATTCTCTGTTCCCGAGTCCCCACGTTTAAAGCAGTTACTTCTTACTATTCAATTTAATGCAGTTTGTACAAATGACGATTACACAGATTCAACAACGATATGAAATTTCCACCTGACAATCAGTCATATATTAATAATGCCCATTGCCTGATCGGCAGATGCGCTCAATCGACAGGCCCCAAAAATATAACAACTAAGAGCTCTCATCTGTAGCTTAGCTTGGCAGTGACAACAAGAACAGCAGAGCAGAGCTGGTATTTGAATGTCTCAGTAGATACATACTATGCGTCAGTGGTTCGAATCCTGCACAGGCAGGTTCGGGAATGCGGACAAAATATATATATATATAGCCTCTACAAGGACTGAGAAAGCAGGAGAATTGCGATGGTATAGAAAACTGTTACAGCACAACTGATATGGAGGCTGTTGACAGAAGATGACTGGTCGACCTGAAGAGTATCGAGAGCGAGGGGCATATTCTCTTGGTCTGGACTGCACTGTGACTGGTTAGCCGGGTGGGCGGTGTATACCAGAGCCCTGAGCACTGCAGAAACGGTGGGAATATACGCAGTCTTGTTCTTTGCCAGTAACCATGTCAACCCCATTAATTCACAGTCTTTATTATACATCCTGCTGGTCCTGTCTGAGTAATGCCCATTCTTGCCTGGGCTGCCCTTGACCTGCAAAACAATGGGACCCCCCGGTTAAACTCCATAGCAAAGTCCAGTAGCTTGTAGATTATTGAGATTGGAACATATACAGAAAATGCAACACATTATTGAGATTGGAACATGTACAGAAAATGCAACACATTATTGAGATTGGAACATGTACAGAATATGCAACACATTATTGCGATTGGAAACTTGAAGAATTTGGTCTAGTGTGCAGTATAGGATACCTTCTGAAGTGCCTTGAGGCAGCTAGTGCATCCCTGGTAAGAAGAGTTCGTGCAGTTGCGCTCGAGAGCTCGAACCGCAGAGAGGGGCGTGGCTGTATTGTGGTGAGTGGAGATATTGAAGGCGTTCGGGCAGCTGAGTGAGGTAATATGGTGGAGCCTTATGCCGCAGAAGCAGAGAATCGGATCGCAGGAAGCGTTGGGGCTGGGAATGTTGATGCCCCGGGTCTTCAGAGAGCTCTGTAAGCTGTTCACACACGTCTGGGAATCGTCGGGAACGAGAGGCTGTAGGCCGGAGGACGAAACGGGCGCGGGCGCGGGCGCCGATTGGAGCGCAGTCCGGGCGTGAGCAGCGTATAACCAGGCGGCCAATACAGGACAGCAGCGACTCCTGTCAAGAAGCTCCTTTCTACCACCGCACGCTTCCTTCACTCCTCCGAAGAGCTCGTCCGAGAGATCGAGGTGGCACGCCTCCTTCCCCTGCTCGACGACTGGAAACGCAGGTACCGTGTTCGAACCCGCTGGCTGCTCCGCCTCCGAGCTCTCAATTTCACCTCTACCCTTCTCCCCGTCTCCTGCGCCTAATGCTGCGCCTGAAAACGAAGCGACAAAAGCGAACATAAGCAGCGAGAGTCCCCTCATCTTTATCCTCGGCTCTCTGCAGAATTCGAACATGCAACCTGCGCTATGGAACGGTGTTTTATAGGGCATAAGTCATGGCTTTCGACGATTGATGCTGCCGGCAGATGGACGGACGGGACTCGGGAGCAGTTCCAGAGGAATACCTGCCCAGACTCACTTCCGTAAACAGTATTACAAGCTGCATTTATTATAATAATTTGTGTACGTGTATGTCGCTCTCAATCTTTCTTTATTTGTTTGTTTGTGAGATCATGGAAGAGCCAAATGCATGTGATATCATGGCAGTGAACAGTACATGGCTTCTCTTCACATCACATGGAGCCGTTCACGGCTGCAGCATTTGATTCCATGTTAGAAGGATCATTTTTTCACCGAAACTCACCAGGGGCCTACTTTAAGGGGGCACCAAATGAGGAGTTTGCTATCCTTTTGCACCGAAACTGACCAGGGGCCTCACCCTGAGGCACCAAATGAGGAGTCTGCTATCTTTTTGGAGGAACTTGATTCCAACATGTCGAGGAATTGAACTCTTGATTTTTTTTCTAAAAATGGCTGGTCAAGTGCAGACCAACCAACTGAGCTAAGTGTTCAAGACTTGAAGCAAGATTACCATCAAAACATTGTTTCTTTCCCTTACGTTCACCGGAGCTAGGTTCAAGATTGATTTTGTGATAGCAAGAAATTTTATTAGAAACTAATGTCATGTGTCATGTTAATAACATGGAAGTTGATTTTTCAAAGAGTTAAAATGAAGCTTGTAATGTTTTTTTTTTTCAAAACGAAAAAGAGTTTGACTTTTATATTAAAAAGTTGAAACTGGTCCTTACATAATAACTTATATAAGTGGGCTTCTTTAACAAAACATAGAGTCTCCAATATTCCTAAATAACAGAAAACTTAATAATTATCACTAATGGTCATATTCACGCTCACAATTACAGCCACCCACTATACTATCTAACTTCAACACAAAACAGCTTCAATCCCAAGTCCACCTGGAAAACTAAGATTGCAACACTTATTCAAAAGGAAAAGATGCCCTCGAAGAAATAAGGAATCATGTTAGATCTCAAAGTAGATGCACATATCCATCTCATCAATTCCAAGTTTAGATAGTTTGTCAGCTTCTGAATTAAGCTTACGGTATAAATATGCTTGAACTTGATACTCAAGAAAGAAGAAATCAACAAGCAGACCTTAGACTTCCAATGTTCCAAGAATAGTGACTGGAAGTTAGTATCCTCATTAGTCCAGTCGATAATGATATGTTCTCCACCTTGTACACCCTGGAGACAAAAAGTAGTGCCCAAAGGGCCAAAAGCTCAGCCCTAGAATTAGTCCCACTTTCAGCCTTCATCCATCCCTTGATAACCTCCTAAGCATTTAGCTTAAGAACAAAACCCGCACCA
Source organism: Pseudotsuga menziesii (assembly GCA_001517045.1). Classification (NCBI taxonomy): domain Eukaryota; kingdom Viridiplantae; phylum Streptophyta; class Pinopsida; order Pinales; family Pinaceae; genus Pseudotsuga; species Pseudotsuga menziesii. The sequence continues at coordinate 264,156 of LPNX010839682.1, forward strand.
CAAGTGCCATTCTGCTTAGCACCATCAAAAAAACCAATTGGGAAATCCATCGGATATGAAGGTTGTTGAATAATACGGGACTTTTTTCACTGTACTGGGATTGTGCCACTCTGAACAGTCACCAACTATTCTAGAAACAATGATCGATGGATAACACTTATCATCTTCAAACAAAACTTTGTTTCGGTTCTTCCAGCATTCCCAAATCACAAACAGAAGGAGATACCTGAGATGTTTCACATTGGAACACCAATAGTAAAGGTTATTACCCAGCAACTCCCTATCCCAAATGATCCCAATATGATAGTGATTACCTAAAGCCGTTGGGATGAGCCTGAAGAAAGGACACCCGCCAAATAGATGGCTCACACTTTCAGCATCCACCTTGCACAATATGCATCTATTTGGTCCAATAAATATTTTATGCTGCAGTAAGTCCCAGGTAACCACTTGGTAGTTCAGATAGAGCCACACAAAAAGTTTAATTTTTAGTGGACAAGGAGCTCTCCAATCCATGAGTTCCACCAATTTATCGAGAGCACTAAGTCGGATTCAATAATCAAATCATGGGCCAGTTTAGCAGTCACGATCCCACTATCCTTATTCCTCCCCCACACCAACTGATCAGGACCAGCTGAAAGATAAATTCCAGCATGATTCAAGCCTGCTATATAACGAGACCATTCCTCCCCAAGTCCACCATACATTTGGAGATCCTGAGTTGAGACCCAACGATACTGTCCATAAGAATCCACCCTCCAAATCTGCAGCAAGACAACCAAATTTGTATGATGTAAAATGGAGATCGAGTTCTTGGACAATCTAAAGCCCCCTTCCAACCCTATAATAGGGTCCATCCCAATGTTAGTCTGGGTCCCTCTCCCCACCGCCCAAGATAAAGCTTGGTTGATCAAAGCAAAGCTAGTAAGTAAGCTTAACCAAATAAGAGATGAACGACCCCGATTCTTTAAAACATTTATGAACCACAAATCCAGAGTCTGCCTTTTCAAGTATTTTGCTCTGATGACTTTTCTCCAAAGTCCGGTATTGAGCAGTCCCCTCCATAAACTAGTTGCACATAAAGCAATATTAAAACTAGCAAGGCATTTGATCTCCCATCCTCTATAAGCCAGTGCATTAGAGAGAATCTCCCAAGCACAAAGGTGAAACTTCCCACCAATAGTATTACCATCCCATAAGAAATGAAATAGATACTTCCTAATGGCCGAAAGGATAGTACTTGGGACATGAAAAAGGGAGAACCAAAATACAGGTATACCCTATAAAACATATTTAATCAATATGAGTCTACCTCCCAATGAGAAATACCTGCCCGACCAACCCCTGATTTTCTATGCAATCTTCTTAAAGAACCACCCCCAATCCTTTGAGTTATAACCAACCGGTTTGAGCATGAAGCCTAGATACTTAAAACCTAACAAATAATCCACCATATGGTAATCCATGACTGCCTTAACCGCATCACACTCGTCTTTATCCACATTGGAGAAAATAAAACATGATTTTTCCAAGCTAACTTCAAGACCATAGGCATCATAGAAGAGGGAAATAAAAGAATGTAAAGCTTGCCACTCATCCACCGAACCTTTACCAAAAAGGAGAACACCATCCACAAAGATAAGATGGGTAAGGTTCACAATCCCGACAAAAATAACCTCGTCAATAATCTTGGTTTCCTTAGCATTCCTCAAAAGGAGGCTAATCCCTTCAATGGCCAAAATAAAAAGGTAAGGGGCAAGGGACACCCCTGTCGAATACCTCTACTACTAGAGAAAAAGGGAGAAGGTGAGCCATTAATCAGGATCCCAAACCGAACTGTTGTAACACATCCCATGATCTAAGAACAAATATCATAGGATAACCTCGTCTGAATAAGAATAATCCTCAGAAAGGACCAATCCAACCGATCATAAGATTTAACCAGATCTAACTTGAGAGCAAAGGCCTTCTTCTTTGACAACTTTAATGAGTGGAGGCATTCCTACGCAATACCAACTGCATCTTGCAAGTGTCGGTTAGGTAAAAAGCCGAATTGATTCTCATAAATAAACTTGTCTAGATAAGGCTTCAATCGGCTTGCAATAATTTTTTGTCATAATCTTATACAACATATTACACAGTGAAAACAGACGATAATCATTAAACGATACTGACTTATCTTTTTTCAGGATCGGGGTAATGTAAGTTGAATTCAATGCACTAGGAATCAAACCTGTCTGACGAGTTTCATCAATCGCTTCAGTAATATCATGCCCCATCATATCGAAAGTAATGTGCTATCACTTTAATATAGATGTATACATTGTATCTTTTGTGTCAGGCGATTAACATGGAAGTTGATTTTCCGAAGGGTCAAAAGGAAGCTTGTAATGTAATATCACTCTAATATAGATGTATACATTGTATGATAACAAAAGAAAGGATCTTTAGAGTGGCATGAGCCTTCTCTCTAAGCATTATAAACATGGAGGGTATTAGTGAAGGCCTTCAAAATTAACAGACATGTAAATTAAAAAGCAAGTTGAGAACTTGGTAACTTGATGAACAAGATCATTGGTCAATGTTTGAGTTAAAGTTCAAAACCAGAGAATTGTTGAGGGTTCTCATTTTGCATCTCTTTGGTCTACATCTCTTAAAGTGTTGTGTCTTCTTGTAATATTTTGGCCTTGAAGCCCTAATGGACTCGATTGATGTGTCATACTTTGCTTCCATGAAATCTAACTTCCTTAGAATGTTTAAGTGTAGTTGAGATTATTTTTCTTCCATTGCATAGAAAATGAGCAATGTGACCAACCAATAACTCTCTGTCATTTTGGAAAATTTGGTGTCTTTACTTCTAGAAAAAACCTAGTGTTTGACTTCCCCTAGAGGGATTCCTTGTCAACATACTCCAAGGGTTTCATTCCTCTTCTCTTAATCACCTTCTTCTCTAGTTTGTTGTTTTGTCTTAACAAATTCTAAGTGAGACTAGAAATACCTATTAGTTGTGGCCATTATTTCCAACTGATCCCTTGTTACCTTCTTCAACTCTTGTTGACACTGAATGGAGATGTTTCGAGGTCGACCCTATCTAGTTTGTGTAAGATAGAACTTCGCCTCCTCTTTAACTTTTTCGTTGCCCTTAAAATTCATCATCGATTGAGCATATTTTCCTATTATTGTGTCTGTCATCTCCCTCTGTCTACCAAAACACAACCTCCCCCAACCAAAGGACCAAACTAATCTCTTCCCAAGGGAAGAGCCTAACACAATGTCCCCATTGTTTGATGTCTTGAAGGAGCACAAGTTTGAAGAAGTATAACTAAAGTGCCCCAAAATCTCAGGAGCACATAAACATAAACTAGGAAACATAGCGCATGTACCCATAGCCACAAACTCAAACTCTAGGTCATGAGTGACCCCTTTCTCTGAGTCATGGAGAAGATTTATAACAGAAAAAAACTCGGAAATAAGAGCAAAAGCTAGGAATGGATGCCGACCTCAAGGGCTCACCACTACCCTCTTCTTACGTTGTATGAACAACCAAACCCATTATTCTCTTGTCCATATCACTCTACCTACCCATTTTCATTAAATGTTTGCAGTCGAGATGCCTAGGCCTAGTGCCGCTACTAATACTTAGTTTAACATCTATGTTCCAACTTGCCATGCTAACCATATAGCTGCCTAAATTGTCATCTAAAGTGATTCCCAAGCATTAACATGAAGGATGCATGTCATATCTAGATTCTACATTCTCATCCTTTTGTCAATCTTAACATATATTAAGATACATGTAAAAAATAATAATTTAATCTCATTTAAATATGTTTTAATATAACTTTTCAAAGTATTACTAATATAATTAATTTAATAAATACATTGAAGTTTGCTTATAAACATATGCCAAAAATTAAGGTGGAATTTATTTCTTTAATTAACTTTTTATGGTTTTCATTATTTTAATAATACATATATGGTTTCAAAATTATTATTCTAAATAGTATAAGTTTTTTTATAGTATATGATTTATATACTATATAATCATAATACAATTTATTTTTTTATTATTTAGATTTATATTATCTTTTACTTTTTATTATTTAGATTTATATTATCTTTTTATTAAAAAATAAGATTTAAATATATTTTGATTGACATTTAAACTATTTTTTATTAAATAAAAACTTATCTAAAACCTAAAATTAAGAATCAACGTCCATAAACCATTTGAGTAATAGTAATAAATCAGCTAATAACATTTACAAATAACCATCAACATCAATAAACCATTTAAATAATAATAATGAATCAACTAATATCATTTGCAAATAACCATCAACACTATCACTATCGAGACCATATACTATCGAAATCAAATAATGTAAATTGACATGTTAAAAAAACTAAAAACTAAAGCTCTCCATGGGAATAAATCTTTAAGATAAAAAGCGTTAGACATGGTTAAGTTTAAATTCTCTATCGTACGTTCGCAAACGTCTAGTCAGTTGCTCTAAATAAATAAAATGAAAAAATGTATCGCCGTCATATTAAAAAAAACACAGCTAAATTTAGCAACGTCTCGTTATCTTATTATAAAATTAGCAGATACATGGATCACCAGTCAAAGTTCACTAGTTCTACGGATCATACTCGGTATGGGTGCACCCGGACAACCGGTAGTTGGTTTCCCTTTATAAACGCAAAAGTTAAAAGCTTTTTGGCTCATGCTACCTACTTCTACGGTTACTTTAGCCCCCTTTCCAAAATATTTGATTCTCGTTTTTAGCTTTTGCGCTCAAATTTGAATTGTATCTCCTGTGGTGCAGGGAAGTCGTCGTTTTTCCTAAATTTAAAAAAATTGATACATCTCGATATATATATAGATTGGTGAAGGGCATGTAGGTATGCATTGCATTGTAAGAGCAATGTTCCAGGTATAAACCTCCATCTTTTAAAGTGAAGTAAGTAGTCGATTGGTAAAGGTGCTTTTGTAATAACGGTGTGACCCGTGTTCGATTCTCGAATGCATCTCTTATTCAAATAAGAGTGTAGATCGGTGAAGGGCATGTAGGTATGCATTGCATTGTAGGAGCAATGTTCCGAGCGCAAACCCCCACCTTTTAAGGTGATGTAAGTAGCGGATTGGTAAAGGCGCTCTTGCAATCACGGTGTGACCCGTGTTCGATTCTCGAATGCATCTCTTACTCGAATAAGAGTGTAGATCGGTGAAGGGCATGTAGGTGTGCATTGCATTGTAGGAGCAATGTTTCGGGCACGAACCCCCACCTTTTAAGGTGAGGTAAGTAGCCGATTGGTAAAGGTGCTCTTGTAATGAGGGTGTGACCAGTGTTCGATTCTCGAATCCATCTCTTACTCGAATAAGAGTGTAGATCGGTGAAGGGCATGTAGGTATGCATTGCATTGTAGGAGCAATGTTCGGGGCACGAACCCCCACCTTTTGGGGGGTTGAGGGCAGGAGCTAGCGGTGAGGTCTGATGGTTGACCCGACAGAAGCCCGGTTTCGATTCCTGCGGGGAAGGTGTCAGTAGAATAGTGTTGCACCCCAGAAAATTCATGTGCAACCGCGGTGGAGGTCACACTCTTGATGGAAGCCCTGTTCAATATTTAGCTTGGTCCCGGATCGGGTGTTTGATAACCAGGTGGCAAATCGACAGCGCTGAGTGGGTTGCATGGAGAGGTTCTCCCGGTTATAATATATATATATATATATATATTATTTAATTAAATTTATATTTTTAATTAGATTTTAATTATTATAAAAATAATTATGTTTATAAAAGTTTAGATATTATTTCATATTATGGATTTTTTTTAGTGGATTAAAAAGATTAACCTAAGTGTAACAAGTGTACAACCCAGATTCATTTCATGGCCGTTTTTGGTATGCTTAAACGCATCTTGATTAAGATTTAAATAAGTTTTACTTAAGTGATGGTTAAAAAAAAGTAGCAATAATAGTTTTTTAATTAAATAGTATTTGTTTTATATTTATATTAATTAATTTAATATATATTTTGCAATTAATTTAATGTTTAATTTTTGTTTAACCATCAATAATCTCCACAAAATTAAATAGCTAACTCTACTTGTCTAAATTCACAAACCACTTTATTTATAAGATAAAATTATATTAATAAAACAAATTCAAATAAAAATAATTAAAAAATTACATTAATAAAACAGAATTCAAAAAAAAAATTATGGAAACCTTAGGTTTGGGAAGGCGACAAAGAGAAAAGAGAGGTGGAAGAGCACATATTCACGGGAGACCAAAACAAATGAGAAGCGTACATAGGAAGGGAACAACGGATAAATATTCTATTGCTTCACTGAACATAAATGTGAAAGCCTCTCCTTTTATTTAAATGGGGTAAAAATTATTTACACGGAAATAAAGCAAAGAATAGTTAAATGTGGAATATTATAAAATTTATAATGCATTATCAGGTACCTAGCGTTATTGTAATTTTGATTGTCGTTTTCCCCTTGCTTCCTTCTCTAGGTTTCCTATGTTGGTATTTCCTAAAATATTGTTTATTATGTGTATCATGTTACGGTGTTGTAAAAGTGGCAAACATCTACTAAAGAAGATGGTAAATTTAATAGAGTAAAATAATTTTTTTTTGATGAATCAAAATCATTATCTAATATAGGTCAATTTTGGGGTAAAGGTCAATTCAGAGTAAGTGTTCTATGAACTCAATTAATAGTGGGAAAAGGACGTGTGAGGAGTTGTATGTAACCTTCAAGGACATGTAGAACTGATTACATATTTGGATAAGGGATATCCATTGATAGTGAAGTAGAGGACTTAGCAACATACTAAGGTTTTAAGAAGGAAAAATGTATTGATAAAATAATAGTAATAGGTGATTTCTTAATCATCATAAGATCATTAAATTTATAGTTTTTTTTTTAAATCTCCAATTTTTGTAATTGACACAAAAGGTTATTTCATTGTTTCAAGGCTTTGTAAAACTTCCATTTTCTAGTTTGTATGAGCTCAAAATGTAATGGAGGATGTCGAAGCCAACATGGGAGTGCATTTAGCACTTCGATTTATAAATATCAATGGGAAGCACTAACCTTCACACCCCTCGCATAAATATTGGACTTATGACGAGGAATTTACAAATTCCAATGCCAACCCTGCCTCTTGGAAATAATGGGTAGTTAATACATTGACGCAACTCATGCCATGTTACCTCCAATATTGTGCGTGAACTTAGGAAAGGTTCTCCAAACATTCAAAAGATGGAACATGTGTTGAATAATCTACAATTTCTAAAAGGATTTGTTGTTTTTTCCCTGTTGTGGTTTCTTCTACTTTTTATGTGCTTGGTTCTGGCCTCCATTTAGTAAAGGTGGCATACTTTGGGGGAGTTTTGGATAGCAAGGATTTGGGTGAACTCTTAGAGACACCTCTAACAACACAACATTTACCCTCTTACCTGTCACTATGGCTCGCTACCATTGTTGCCATCTAAATGTTACATTTTGTGTGACTTGTGTGAGGTGCAACACAACCTCCATAAATAAAAAAGAAGTAGTAAATGCTCAATGCAATGTAGAAAACTCTACAGTAGATGGATCTGATGGCAAGATGCATGTGAGCGCAATAAAAGGGTGGAAAACTCAACTCATAATGACTATGCAATGAAGACATTGACTCAATTGTTGGAGAAACATGGAAGGATTATCTACTTTCATGATCATTCCCTGCAAGCATTATCTAAAATTAAATGCCTAGCTTGGATAATTGGAATTAAAAGTTAATAAATTTCTATGGCATTTACAAATGCCTTAGATGGTAAATTATCACCTTTGTCCTTAGGCTTTTGTGTCAATTAGAGACCCTTCGTCTAGCAAAGCGCATAAACTTAGTTTGATAAAAATATCAATGTTTAAATAAATGATAGTTGATTGAATGAATGATGAAATACAATGATTAATGGCCTTGCATTTATATTCCTTGAGGTGACCATTCCTGTAAAGTCGTCTCTTTATGAATGCACCTTTTCATATATTAAATTCTCAATTGGTCACATTTGGTTCTTTCCCTAAGGAGGATGTGATTGTCACCACACAACGAAACCTAAAAAGGATTAAAGGATTCAGAAAATCTTGGGAAAAACAAACCTTCCAAAACTATATGTAAGATTTGCGGAGGTAGAAATGAAACTTTTGAATCATATGGAATCACTCAAGAGTGATATGATTAGTGCAGAAACTATGGCAAAAATTAACCCTTTGGAAAAAAAATAAAACTAGATTGCTAGCTTGGAAATATAGTAAATGGAAGATGAAAAGTTGTGCCCTTTGGCTCTCAAAAGGTGAAAATAATGCAACCTTTTTCCATGGATAGGAATTGGGCAAGAAAGATATCAACACCATCTAGAATGTATAAGATCATATTGGTTAAGAATGCAAATATTTCCTATCAATCTCTTTAGTTGGTGTTCATCATTATAAATTATTTTTTACTGAACTTGTAATGTCCCCAAAAATTGAAAATAAATTTTTTTTATAGGCTAGTAGAAAACTACCCAAAGAGGATCATTATTACTCCTGCGGAATTACATGCACTACTTAACTTTCGATCTCTTCAGAAACTGCTCATACTGTCTTGTTAATATCTTATCCATTCAGTGATTACTAGTTCGTTTACTTCTTATGTCTTAATTCTGTTATTTAAACTATTTGTACATCTTAGTTATTACTGTCTGTGAGTTAGTGAATTGTATAGTTCATTGATTTAGTTCTGCACATGTGTACTCTATTTATTAAGTATAACTAACTTAACTTTGTTGATGGGAATAAAGTGATGGAGTGGCAGGACTAGTTCTCTCATGACGATCTGGGAGGTAAGGTATTACTTGGTTACACAGGCTTACTTAGTTCAATCGAACTAAGTCACCTTCCTATTTTGTTTACGCAGTTCATTACTTGCGACGAGATTAGATGTATAGTGTGTTGACAGCCTTGGTCGCCGATAACCTACTGCTAGTTATTACGCTGCCTATCGACTTGGTTTTTCAAACTTGGTAAGTGTCGTAACGTCAATTTAACCATTATGGCTAAATTTCCTGTACATTAATTATTTTTCATTATGGTCTTACTTTCGTCATTTTTAGATGTCATTAATATCTTTCCATGCTATGTATATTTTTACTATTTGTTCTTTTTTTTTAACATTTCCTATGTTCTTTTATATGCAGGTTATTATCGGTTTGAGAGCAGAGCTTTGGATTTGATAATCCGAAAGATTTACATGGCATACTTTGTATGCCATGGTGCTTAAGCCTAAACCCCTAAATACTATGGTATTAAACCCTAAGTTCTAAACCTATGCACTAAACCTTATCTACAATCCTAAGCAAGGGTTTTAAACTTGAACTAGCGCAACCTATGACTAAGTATTATGGTAATGCTAGCATAGTGCAAGCTTTGTATTAAGTTAACGTTGTTGTTTAAAGTTTGGGGTAACATAATATATGGTATGAACCATATATTACAGGGTTTAAGCGATGGTATGAAAGGTGTTGATATTTGATACATTGTAACAAATCGTGACTATGGGAGTGGGTTTGTTGAAACGTTAATGGACTCCAGCCTGCTGCATTTAATGCTCTTCGTGAATCGTGACAGCCTTCCCTTAGGCTTGGCACATGATAGCTGTGCAATGTATTTGTCATTCGGGGGTTTCATTATTTGGCTCTGCGCTGAGGTATGGCCGTGGAGGCGACCTCCTGCTTGTGAAGGTAAGCCCGCGTGAATGCATAAGCCTGCACCTTAGTTTAGTTTATGGTTTGTTAAGCTAGCATACTCCTCATCCCCATTGGTTGTTACTTGCAGGTGTCGAAAGGAACAGAGGAGCAGTGTGGCTACGATTCCATTGGCTCCAAGCGTTACAATCATGGTCATGGTAAGCCTGCAAATCAAGCTTATGCTTGTTAACCTTCAATCCTATGGCAGAGCTACGTTTTCACCTGGTTGTTTTGGTTGGGGTTTGATGCTGTAGCGAAATCAAATTCGCCTTCGGGCTTGAATACAGACTTGGTTTATTTCTAATGTTAAGGCGCTATGCCAGGGCTTGATACTTAGGCCATTCGGCTCTGTGTAGTGTTTATTTTGATTATGTAACCGTTCACGTTTTGGTTGTTGGGATTTTAAAGCAATGGTGCCATAGACCATTGGCACCCTGTGTAAAACCTTGTCGCGACCTTCAATGGCGATTGTGTACAAACATTTGGGATTGCGGTGTAAATAGATGTACTTTTTTGATAATATGTAATGCTTAAACTTGATATGTGGTGTATGCGATTTTACTCCTACGTTTTTATGAGGCATTGTTTTTGAATGAGTTTGGGTTTTTAATGGACAGAGGCATATGCCTTACCGGATGCTCTGTGTGTAAATGCTATTGGTTTGTTTGGTTAAGAAATAATTCAATATCTTGACAGCGTGGGAAAAAGGCCATGCCGTCAATGGCATGATCCTTCCCATAGTGCTGCGATAGCTTTGATTTAAATTGTTTATGGTTTTTGTTTTTTGTGTATTATGGCATTTAGAGTAGAAAGATGTAGACAGCATGGGTGTAGGCCATGCCGTCAATGGCATGTGCCTTCCCACATGATGCAATAGTGTAGCATAGGGTTTAGAATGGTAATGATTGTGTATAGTGTTTAAAATATTACTTGTTCAAGGTCGTGACTTATGTGAGCACTTGCGTGTTAGTGGTTTTCGTGGTGGCCAGGGTATGCAGACTCACGATGGCATTCGTTATTCTTAATGTAATTTGGACTCTGTAAATATTTTTAAGGGTTTAATTATAAACCACAGCTCGCATACGAATTCGTACAGTGTGGCTGTGTGAGAATGATTATAGGATTTGGTTGTTGTAGGTATAAATAATATGTATGGGTTGTTTAATTGACATTGCCTTCGGTCTTGACATCCATGGGAATCGATGTCATGACCTCTATTGGCAACGATGTTTTTAATGTAATGTATTTTGATGAATAACACAAGCTGGGCTTGCATGCCCATGGGATTTGATTCCTACTTCCGTTGTAATAAATGGATTTATGTTATGATGTTGAATTACGTAACTGAATTATGGTTATGTAAAGATGGATATTATATGGATTTTTAAAGATATAATGTATGTGAATTAAGTTGTTTTAATATGGATGTTGATACTATAGATTTTGTAGTAGAGTCTTGATAAGGACCACATGGATGGTCATGATATCCCTCTGATTATTAGTAATGTTGTTTTATTTATGTGGAATATTTTTAATGTAATTTGTTATATGATTACAGACCTTGAAAGGTCTTAGATGGATTAGTTAATTTTGGAAATGAATGCATAGATAGTTTTTATAGATATTTATACCTGATAGTTTATTTATATGTATATATAATTATCTTATAAAAAAATAGCTCTGGTTGTAAGTAATACCCTAGGGTATCTATATAGTATTTTTATTTCTTTAAACTTACTCCTATGGTTAAATCTACTATAATCTGAAACACATGTCTCTACTGACAAATGTAATATGTTAGTAGAGGTATAAGTAATAGGTGAACAATTAAGTAGAAGATCTAGATTTACCTAGTCTACAGTATAAATTTATGAATATGAAATGATTACAGAACACAAATTTTAAAGATGGAAACCTAGCTATATACAGCCTATGATAATATTTAAAATCCTAAGAATAATGAAGAGAAATAAACACCCTAGCAAAATCTAGGCAGAACATCAACTACCTAGGGTTAGTAAAATATATAGAAGCTTTTACATAAAGCAACCTGCATTTACCCTAGAAATGAATTTTGACATACTAAGAATTCGTACCTGTAATTTATCTTCCTGAAGCTCCTTTAATGGCTGAACCTGCACACACTTTTCAAATAATCAGCATTATCAATTTAAGATAGATCTAACCTTTGACTTTGATGACCAAATCACTTGGGAACTACCGCATTCCTCCCAACCATGACCTGAAACCGTTCCTGGTTCTAATCTGGTTTCCCCCGAGCTGGACTCGAACATGCAAGTAGATTAGAGCTCCTAAGGTAGGGTTTCCTATCTGGTATTCAAATTCTGAATCAGTCCTCTTTTCCTTGCAGGAGAAAATTCTCCAAGAAAACACTTGAGAGAAAAAACAGGCAGAATAATAATTCTCCAAGAGAAAAATCAGAACCCCAAGCCTTTGCTTGGATTGAGTCTTTATAGGCAGACTTTTCAGTCAAAGGGGCAGTTAAATCAAGACATCCTTGATTTCTTGATTTAACTCTTTTTAATTTACTCTAGTAATTTTCAATTCTTAACCTAAGAACTTTTAACTAGTTCCTAGTTAGTCTTTCATAGTTATTTCACTATTTATTAAATAATAAATAATAATTGGTGGAGCTTCTCCTTTTTTTTTAATTATATAATTAATCATAATTAATTCTTTATACATACTATGTATAAAATACATAGTATTAAAATACTTGTTAACATTTGTCTTCAGGCATCATGTATCATGATCCCTAGACTTAATGACACTTCTTCATGAAGGTCAATTAGATAGATGGCTTAGGTCTACTAGGCTAAGCAACTCTAAACATCCTTGCATGTTGGATTTCCCTTGTATAACATGGTAGCTCTTCAGTACTATGATGAGAATACATAAATTCAAAATTTCATTTAATCACTTATAAATAAGTATGATGATGATCAATATTTTTCTCGAGTCATTTTCACTCGAAAGTTATTAAATTCTTTTCAGTAACCCCTAGCGCTTACCAGAGCCCATACTCAATGCCTATAGCAGGGAGTTACAAACATAGTGCAATTCCAGAGCGTTTGCTCAACACTAAATGCTAGGATGTACTTGTACGATACACCTAGGGATACAATGGTCCAAGATCCGATGCTCCAGAGCTTATGCTCAACATCAGCATGGAGTGCTTCAGAGCTTGTGCCCAACATTTCCAGTTATATTTTCATGTGCTCCAGAGCCTCTCGCTCAACACAAAACATCTCATCGATCATGTGCTTCAGGGTCCATGCCCAACACAAACATTTCATCAATCATGTGCTTCAGGGTCCACACCCAACACAAAACATATATGTACATATATATCATCAACAATTGGCTTACGTCCAATATATAAAACAAATCATCATGTTTATATGCAGTGGGGTATTTGACCCAAAATAAAATAAAACATCAATATAATCATCATGATCAATAGGCCTATGCCTATAAATGGTAGGTCCAAAATTTAGACATCCCTCCCCGCTTAGTACAACACCATCCCTGGTGTTCTAGGGACTCTGAATGATATCATGAAACAAGGCGGGGTAAGCCTTTCTCATGGTGGCCTCATTCTCCCAGGTAGCTTCATCTACCTCAAAGTGATTCCACTGCACTTTCAATTGGACTACAGTGCGCTTCCGAAGCTGCACTTCTCTCTTGTCCAATATATGCAAAGGCTCAGGGGAAAATTCCCCTCAGGTTCCACCTGTAATAAGGACCAATCAATGACATGCTTAGTTTCATAAACATATTTCTTTAGTAAAGATGCATGGAAAACATTATGAACTCTTATGTGCGCAGGTAATGCTAATTCATAAGCCATTGGTCCTTTCTTGGCCAAAATTTCAAAAGGTCCACCAAACCTAGGTGACAACTTACAACACCTACCCAAGCTCAACGAGATCCGTTTTGCTTTCACTTTCAAGTAGAAATGCTCACCTACTTGATAGTCTTTATCTTTTCTTTTCTTATCCACATAAATTTTCTGACGGTCTTGTGCCTCTTTAAGGTTTCCCTGGACCTTGGTAACTAACTGTTCCAAGTCCAATAACAGGTCAGGCGCTAACATTAGCCGATCCACCGGACTATCCCAAGTAACTAGGGTCCTACACTTCTGTCCATAGAGTACCTCGAAAGGACTCATCTTGGCGGAAGCCTGATACCCATTGTTATATGCAAACTCTACAAGGTGCAAAAAATCCTCCCACTTGGTGGGGTTGTTCATGACATACATTTGAAGCATGTATTCCACAATTTGGTTTACTCTTTCAGTCTGCCCGTCCGTCTGCGGGTGACGAGCAGTGCTTAAAATTCAGCCACGTCTCTAATCCAGAGAATAAAGATCCCCAAAATTTTCCTGTAAACTTAACATCTCGATCCGAGATAATTGCTTTGGGTATCCCATGCAATCTGAATATCTCTTTTAGGAAGATATTGGCAATGTTCACATCCTTGTAGGTCGATTTCATGGGGATGAAGTGTGCCGCCTTTGACAACTTGTCAATGAATACGAATATGGAATCATTTTGATTCTTGCTTTTCGGTAAGCCAGTAATAAAATCCATACTGATAACCTCCCATTTCCATTCCAAAATGGGTAATGGCTGTAGCAATCCCGAAGGATGCTGGTGCTCAGCTTTAACTAGCTGGCATTCCTGACATTTCACAATAAAAATTGCAATGTCGGCCTTTAACTTGGGCCAGAAAAAGTGTCTTTTGATGGTAGATATCATCTTTTGATATCCCGGGTGCCTCGAGTAGGGTTCCCTATGAAATTCTGTGAGGATGTTGGACCGAATGTCCCCTCCAATCCTTGGACCATAGTGGTACGGAGTCATCCACCTTGTATTCCTTCTGTTGTTGAAACAATCGGTCCTCCTAGACCTTCTTGAGTATTTCCACATAGAATAGGTCAACCTTGTTGGCTGTTTTAATCTTCTCATGCAAATTTGCATCAGTTTGACTTAGGGTCACCTCATATATCATATGAGTTCGTCGACTCAAAGCATCAGAAACTTTGTTCTCTTTGCCCTTAATATTCTTTAGTTCAAAGTGATACTCACTCAGGAAAGCCAACCATTTGGCTTGCCTCGCATTCAGATCAGGTTGGTCAAATAAATATTTTAGATTCATATTGTCAGTCTATAGAAGGAACTTCCTTCCCATGAGGTAGTGCCTCCACATCTTCAGAGCGTGGATAATGGCCGCTAGCTCAAGATCGTGCGTGGGATAGTTCTGCTCATGCTCTTTTAATTTCCAAGATTCATAACAGATCGCATGGTCATTTTGCAAGAGGACTCCTCTGAGTCCTTCCTTGCTTGCATTTGTGCATACAACGAAATCCCTATCGGGGTCCGCAATTCACAACATTGGTGCAGTCATCAAAAGCTGCTTAAGATTTTGAAAACTTTCTTCACACTTGTCAGTCCATAAGAACTTGTTTTCTTTCTTCTGCAAAGCCCTCATGGGGAAAGAGATTCTCATGAAATTCTCAATGAACTTTCGATAATACCCGACTAAAACCAAAAAGGACCTAATGTCAGTGACACTCGTCGAGGTAGGCCAATCCTTTATGGCTCGAATCTTTTTCGAGTCCACAGCTATCCCTGCCTCAGATATGATGTGACCTAGGTACTGTATTTGTGGTTTGTAAATATCACATTTACTAAACTTAGCATAGAGCTGGTGTTCTCTCAACACTTGAAGTACTATGTGAAGGTGTTCTTCGTGTTCCTCTTTACTCTTGGAATAAACCAGAATGTCGTCAATAAAGACTAGTACAAACTTATCCAAATACTTACTGAACATGATGTTCATCATACACATAATTTTGCGGGTGCATTGATCAACCCGAACGACATCACTACAAACTCGTAGTGCCCATACCTCGTATGAAAAGCGGTCTTGGGAATATATTCATCTCGGATCCATACCTGATGGTACCCGGATCGTAGGTCAATCTTTGAAAAGATTTTGGCTCCTCCCACCTGGTCGAACAAATCATCGATCCTAGGGAGCAGGTAATGGTTCTTTATAGTCATTTTGTTCAACTGACGGTAATCAATGCACATCCACATCGTACCATCCTTCTTCTTTACGAACAAAATTGGTGCTCCCCAAGGAGACACACTGGGTCAGATATACCCTTTCTCTATTAACTCCTGCAATAGCAGTTTGAGTTCCACCAATTCTGGTGCACTCATGCGGTAAGGGGCTTTGGAGGCTGGAACTGATCCTGGGGTCAGTTCGATGAAAAAGTCTACGTCTCGTTTCAGAGGTAATCCAGGGATTTCCTCGAGAAACACATCCTTGAATTTTTCAAGAACGGGGAAGTCTTCTATGTGTTGTTCTCTATCTGACTCTACATCTCGGATGTTCATTGCAAATAACTTGCAGCCATTCCTAACACACTTCTTCGCTTGTAAGGTAGAGATTTGTCTTACAAAAAATTTCTTGGGGATGCCTTGAACCTTCACTTGGTTCCCTTGGCTATCAGTACACAAGATAGACTTGTGTTGACAATCGAGCATGACATGGTGTTGTTCCAACCAGTCCATGCCGATAAGAATATCATACGATCCTAAAGGTAGGATGTTCAGGTTTACCTTAGTAAGGAAACCATTCAAGTTTACTTCACATTCTTTAACAATTTTCGAAACCTTTTGTTTCGTACCGGTGGCTAACTATACCAGCCAAGGTTTATCATGCTTTACTTTTCCTAACTTGCATAAATCAACAATCTTAGGTGCAACATAGCTTCAGTAAGCACTGAGATCAATAAGTATTGAAACAGAGGTGTTCAAGATCTTACCTTCGATCTCGACCATTGTAGCTTGATGGTCCGCCTGTTGGCCATCTAATGTTGCATAGATTCATGGGGTTCCCACTACATCCTCAACGATAGGTTCTTCTTGCAGGTTATGCAAGACTCCATTGTTCTTGTTCTTACAATATCGGGCATAATGCGGCCCGTCACATTTCCAGCACTTGATCGCTAAAGGGGTAGCATTGGCTCCACTTGCCACTTGCCTATTACCATTAGGAGTTGGTACATAAGGTTTCATACCTAGTTTATTAAAGTTCCTGTTTGCTTGAAAGATGTTATTTTGCTTTCTATAAGGCTACGGGTTTGACCCAGGCTTGCGGTTATCAAAAAAGTCTCTAGAATTTTCTCTATTTCGGTTCTGGTTTTCTTGTCGTTACTGCCCATGCTCATAGCAGAGTCTGGCCTTGTGTAGTGTAGTATCTAGTGTCTTTGGCATGTCAAATTCAATCCTGTCCCGAAAAATGGGAGGAAGACATCCTAGGAACTGCTGGATATTCACCTTCTCTTCTTTGATATATGGTACATAATGCAACAGATCTAGAAATCTATTTACAAATGCGTCCATAGTCACGGACCCCATGCGCAGTTCATGGAACTCTTTTACCTTGTGGTCAAAGAACCTTTCCGACATGTATTTTTCTTGGAAAATATTTCGGAAGTTTTCCCAGCTTATTTCTTGCAGCTCATCTTTCTTGGTGTGCTTTAAATCTTGCCACCATCTTACTGCCTTACCATTCAGGTTGTAGATGCCAATCCTAGCCTGCATCACACTTGAATAGTTATGAACCTAGAAATACTTACTCATTCCCAGCAACCATTCTTCAGCCTTTTCTCCCATATTTACTTCACCTTCATAGGTCGGGGCTCTTATTTTTTGAAAACCCCCCTGAAGACTGTCATCACTAGCAGGACTATGATGATCTCCTTTAGTTGCTTCAGGGGTACCTTCTTTTTCTGGTTCTCTTGGGCTGCTGTCCCGCTCATGGTATGGTTCTCTTTTGGATCTGTCGGTGGACTGGGTAAGTTTACCTTGCGGAATTCCTCCCGTCATGTTATGCAATAATGATTCATTTATAGCTTGTTGTTCCTTTCTTTCATTTAGACTGTCTTCTCTGAAACTCTACAGTTCAGTTTGAAGACTGTGCAAATTTTTCAGCACATCAGAGTTTAACTCGACCACCAAGTTCACTTCTGAAGTGGGTGTGGTCATTTCTTCCTGCCGGCTGTTTTCTTCCTCAGTATTCATAAACTGAACAATCCTGTAAAAAATTTCCTGTAACACAAAAAATTTTAATAGCAGCAAATATTTCTGTTAGGAACAAAAATTACTTATCATCCTTTAGTTTCTCTGCGTGAATGCATGGTGCTCTCATAAGTCTCTTAGTATTGAAACTGGGCTCTGATACGACTTGTAATGTCCCCAAAAATTGATTTTTTTTTATTTTATAGGCTAGTAGAAAACTACCCAAAGAGGATCATTATTACTCCTGTGGAATTACATGCGCTACTTAACTTTCGATCTCTTCAGAAACTGCTCATACTGTCTTGTTAATCTCTTATCCATTCAGTGATTATTAGTTCATTTACTTCTTATGTCTTAATTCTATTATTTAAACTATTTGTAAATCTTAGTTATTACTGTTGGTGAGTTAGTGAATTGTATAGTTCATTGATTTACTTCTGCACATGTGTACTTTCTTTATTAAGTATAACTAACTTAACTTTGTTGATGGGAATAAAGTGGTGGAGTGGCGGGACTAGTTCTCCCATGAAAATCTGAGAGGTAAGGTATTACTTGGTTACGCAGGCTTACTCAGTTCAATCGAACTAAGGCACCTTCCTCTTTTGTTTACGTAGTTCATTACTTGCGATGAGATTAGATGTATAGTGTGTTGAGAGCCTTGGTCACCGATAACCTACTACTAGTTATTACGCTGCCTATTGACTTGGTTTTTCAAACTTGGTAAGTGTTGTAACGTCAATTTAGCCATTATGGCTAAATTTCCTGTGCATTAATTATTTTTCATTATGGTCTTACTTTCGTCATTTTTAGATGTCATTAATATCTTTCCGTGCTATGTATATTTTTACTATATGTTCTTTTTTTTAAACATTTCCTATGTTCTTTTATTGGCAGGTTATTATCGGTTTGAGAGCAGAGCTTTGGATTTGATAATACGAGAGATTTACATGGCATACTTTGTATGTCATGGTGCTTAAGCCTAAACGCCTAAATACTATGGTATTAAACCCTAAGTTCTAAACCTATGTACTAAACCTTATCTACAATCCTAAGTAAGGGTTTTAAACTTGAACTAGTGCAACCTATGAGTAAGTATTATGGTAATGCTAACATAGTGCAAGTTTTGTATTAAGTTAATGTTGTTGTTTAAAGTTTGGGGTAACATAATATATGGTATGAACCATATATTACAGGGTTTAAGCGATGGTATGAAGGGTGGTGATATTCGATACATTGTAACAAATTGTGACTATGGGAGTGGGTTTGTTGAAACGTTAATGGACTCCAGCTTGGTGCATTTAATGCTCTTTGTGAATCATGACAGCCTTCCCTTAGGCTTGGTTCACGATAGCGAGGCAATGTATTTGTCATTTGGGGGTTTCGTTGTTTGGCTCTGCGCAGAGGTATGGTCATGGAGGCAACCTCTTGCTTGTGAAGGTAATCCCGCGTGAATGTATAAGACTGCACCTTAGTTTGGTTTATGGTTTGTTAAGCTGGCATACTCCTCATCCCCATTGGTTGTTACTTGCAGGTGCTGAAAGGAATGGAGGAGCAGCGTGGCTACGACTCCATTGCATCCAAGTGTTACAATCATGGTCACGGTAAGCTTTTCAAATCAAGCTTATGCTTGTTAACCTTCAATCATGTGGCAGAGCTACGTTTTTGCCTGGTTGTTTTGGTTGGGGTTTGATGCTGTAGTGAAGTCGAATTCGCCTTCGGGCTTGAATACAGACTTGGTTTATTTCTAATGTTAGTGCGTTATGACGAGACTTGATACTTAGGCCATTCGGCTCTGTGTAGTGTTTATTTTCATTATGTAACTCATTCACATTTTGGTTGTCGGGATTTTAAAGCCATGGGCTGCATCATTGCAAGCAATGGTGCCATAGCCCATTGGCACCCTATGTAAAACCTTGTCTCGGCCTTCAATGGTGACTGTGTACAGACATTTGGGATTGCGGTGTAAGTAGATGTATGGTTTTGATAATATGTAATGCTTAAACTTGATATGTGGTGTATGCGATTTTACTCCTGTGTTTTTATGAGGCACTGTTTTTAAATGAGTTAGGGTTTTTAATGGATAGAGGCATATGCCTTACCGGATGCTTTGTGCGTAAATGCTATTGGTTTGTTTGGTTAAGAAATAATTCGATATCTTGACAGCATGGGAAAAAGGCCATGCCGTCAATGGCATAAGCGTTCCCACAGTGTTGCGATAGCTTTTATTTAAATTGTTTATGGTATTTGTTTTCTGTGTATTATGGAATTTAGAGTAGAAAGATGTAGACAGCGTGGGTGTAGGCCATGCCCTCAATGGCATGTGCCTTCCCACAAGCTACAATAGTGTAGCGTAGGGTTTAGAATGGTAATGACTGTGTATGGTATTTAAAATATTACTTGGTCAAGGCCGTGACTTATGTGAGCACTTGTGTGTTAGTGGTTTTCGTGGTGGCCAGGTTATGCAGACTCGCGATGGTATTCATTATTCTTAATGCAATTTGGACTCTGTAAATATTTTAAAGGGTTTAATTATAAACCACAGCCCGCATACGAATTCGTACAGCGTGGCTTGTGTGAGAATGATTATAGGATTTGGTTGTTGTAGGTATAAATAATATGTGTGGGTTGTTTAATTGAGATTGCCTTGGGTCTTGACATCCATGGGAATCATTGTCGTGACCTCTGTTGGCGCAACGATGTTTTTAATGTAATGTATTTGGATGAATAACACAAGTTGGGATTGCATGCCCATAAGATTCGATTCCTGCTTTTGTTGTAATAAATGGATTTGTGTTATGATGTTGAATTACGTAACTTGGTTTATGGTTATGTAAAGATGGATATTATATGGATTTTAAAGATATAATGTATGTGAATTAGGGTGTTTTAATATGGATGTTAATACTGTAGGTTTATAGCAGAGTCTTGATAAGGACCACATGGATGGTCATGATATCCCTCTGATTATTATTAAAGTTGTTTTATTTATGTGGAATATTTTTAATGTAATTTGTTATATGATTACATACCTTGAAAGGTCTTAGATGGATTAGTTAATTTTGGTAATGAATGCATAGATAGTTTTTATAGAGATTTATACCTGATAGTTTATTTATATGTATATATAATTATCTTATAAAATAATAGCTCTGATTGTAAGTAATACCCTAGGGTATCTATATAGTATTTTTATTTCTTTAAACTTACTCCTATGGTTAAATCTACTATAATCTGAAACACATGTCTCTACTGACAAATGTAATATGTCAGTAGAGGTATAAGTAATAGGTGAACGATTAAGTAGCAGATCTAGATTTACCTAGTCTACAGTATAAATTTCTGAATATGAAATGAATACAAAAGACAAATTTTAAATATGGAAACCTAGCTATATATATCCTATGATAATATTTCCAATCCTAGTAATATTGAAGAGAAATAAAGACCCTAGCAAAATATAGGCAGAACATCAATTACCTAGGGTTAGTAACATATATAGAATCTTTTACATAAAGCATCCTGCATTTACCCTAGAAATGAATTTTGACATACTAAGAATTCGTACTTGCAATTTATCTTCTTGAATCTCCTTTGATGGCTGAACCTGCACACTTTTCAAATAATCAGCATTATCAATTTAAGACAGATCTCACCTTTGATTTTGATGACCAAATCACTTGGGAATTACCACATTCCTCGTAACCATGACCCGAAACTGTTCCTGGTTCTAATCTGGATCCCCCCAAGCTGGAATCCAACATGCAAGTAGCTTAGAGCTCCTAAGGTAGGGTTTCCTATCTGGTATTCAGATTCTAAATCAGTCCTCTTTTCTTTGCAGGAGAAAATTCTCCAAGAAAACACTTGAGAGAAAAAATAGGCACAATAATAATTCTCCAAGAGAAAAATCAAAACCCCAAGCCTTTTCTTGTCTTGAGTCTTTATAGGAAGACTTTTCAGTCAAAGGGGCAGTTAAATCAAGAAATCCTTCATTTCTTGATTTAACCCTTTTTAATTTACTGGCGTAATTTTCAATTCTTAACCTAGGAACTTTGAACTAGTTCCTAGTTAGTCTTTCATAGTTATTTCACTATTTATTAAATAATAAATAATAATTGGTGGAGCTTCTCTTCTTTCTTTTTTTTTTAATATATAATTAATCATAATTAATTCTTTATACATATTATGTATAAAATACTTGTTAACATTTGTCTTCGGGCATCATGTATCATGATCCCTAGACTTAACGACACTTCTTCATGAAGGTCAATTAGATAGATGGCTTAGATCTACTAGGCTAGGCGACGCTAAACATCCTTGCATGTTGGATTTCCCTCGTATAACGTGATAGCTATTCAGTACTTTGATGAGAATACATAAATTCAAAATTTCATTTAATCACTTATAAATAAGTATGATGATGATCAATATTTTTCTTGAGTCGTTTTCACTCGGAAGTTATTAAATTCTTTTCAGTAACCCCTAGAGCTTACCAGATCCCATACTCAATGCCTATAGTAGGTAGTTACAAACATAGTGCAATTCCAGA
Organism: Pseudotsuga menziesii; assembly: GCA_001517045.1. Lineage (NCBI taxonomy): Eukaryota > Viridiplantae > Streptophyta > Pinopsida > Pinales > Pinaceae > Pseudotsuga > Pseudotsuga menziesii. Next base: position 286,610 of record LPNX010839682.1, read on the forward strand.
GCATTCGCTCAACACTAAATGCTAGGATGTACTTGTACAATACACCTAGTGATACAATGGCCAAAGATCCGATGCTCCAGAGATTATTCTCAACATCAACATGGAATGCTTCAGAGCTTATTCCCAACATTTCCAATTACATTTTCATATGTTCCAGAGCTTTATGCTCAACACAAATGTAAGTACTCATGTGCTCCAGAACCTCTCGCTCAAAAAAAAACATTTCAAACATTTCATCAATCATGTAAGTACTGATCGTGTGCTTCAGGGTCCACGCCCAACACAAACATTTCATCAATCATGTGCTTCAACACAAAACATATATATCATCAACAATTGGCTTACGTCCAATATACAAAACAAATCATCATGTTTATATGCAGTGGGGTCTTTGACCCAATATAAAATAAAACATCAATATACTCTTCATGATCAATAGGCCTATTCCTATAAATGGTAGGTCCAAAATTCGAGACATTACAGAACCCCAAAGAGAAAATATTAGGGACATATTTCCCCTTCTTCCTTCTTCCTTAGTTGGATCACTAAGGAAAATTCATATATACTCTACTAGAAGTAGTAACCAAAGAGGAATTCCACACAACCCTACTCTCCTTCTAGCATCAAAAATATCTCAGACCAGATAGTTGAAATGTTGAGTAATTCATTGGCTTTTAGGACATAATGGTAGAGGATCTCACTACAATGGTTGAATAATTGATGTCTTCAATTACAATACACCCCCATTCAATACCGCCTTTATAGCTAGCATTCTGAAGCGTAATCTCCCTTTGGATTTGATCACTATCTCCCTATTTCCATCTATAATTACATATATAAATTTATCTCAAAGGTCATAGCTAGAAGACACAAACCCATGCTTTCTTATAACCTATCCCTTCAACAATTTGGCTTCTTAGACCATAGAAACATTCACGATACCATTGGATTTTCATAGGAATCTATGCACTCTATCAACTTTAAATCCCTAAAATTTGATCTCTCAAAGGCTTTTGATAAGGCCAAGCTTCAAACAGGTTATCATAGGATTCAACAAACACCTTTTGAGAGCACAATCAAAGGGAAAACACACTAAAAAAGGAGGGAGTCAATTTAATAAAAAGTCAGATGATTGTAAGGAACACTGATCACATTGGGTTTTCTCCTCCAAGGAGATTCAAATTAGTTAGTATTTCTTTGTATTAACCCTTGAAATTAAGTCTCCTACATAGGAAAGTGTTTGAAGGAAATAATGAAAGGCTTGTGAAGGTTTTAGAGGATGTCTCCCATAAAATAATTTTAAATTAATTCGTGAAAGGGTAGATATCACAAAGAAATAACAATATGCAAATATTAAATCACATTACAATAGAGAAACAAATATAATGTGGTTCACCCAAGATGGGCTACATCCGCACATAAATCCCTAGTCCTTTATTATTATTTCCTCCAGCAAAATAAAGGGATACAATCTAAAGCAACCTCGTTGCACTTCTTCTTCACTATCTCACAGTCTCTCTCACACAATCATAGAGATTGATTTTACAATGGTACAATACAATACACAACTATATTACAATGCCTTACTTTTATAAAGGGAATACCATTGTAACACCCAGGTTTGACCCCATGATAATTTGATGGTACATGATGTATATATTGTATGAATCATGGCAAGGAGCTCAAGGCCAAGGCCTTGCCATTTATGGATGTTTTGTAAATAGGTGATCAAGGATGATGCCTATGGTTGTGGTGTTGGTTATGCACTGCATATTTTGGTATATCATGTAAATGCACAAATTAATAAAATACCACACCTAGCTATAGAACTGCAACATGAAAGAGATGGGGGCATGATTTCACAAGGGATAGGTGGGGGATTTGCTCAAACCTCTGAGTCTATAGGGTTAAGCCAGATGTCAATGAGAAAACCATTGAACCTCAGCTACCCTTTTTGTCCCTGTACTCAATCATTAATTCCTTCCAGAAATTAGATGAAGCAGTTAATGCTTAGGGCAGTGCAAGGCATGGCAGACTGTAGTTTGCGCAGGCCCGTAGCTTGGGGGAAGCTGCACTTTTGCTTCTACAGGAAGCAAGCACATGATGAGTGCCCAACTTGTCAAAGGAGCTCATGTTTTGGTTTTGCTCACTCCTCCTCATGCATTCGAACCATTCCATGGTGGTTCACTCACTCTACCATTTTTTAACTCTCCAGACTGCTCATGCGTGGTGTGTGTTCACCTATGTTACAGAACCATGGTTTTTGTATGTGAGTGTCCATCCCTGACCCCATCATCTTGTTGGTTCACTTCCTGAAACTGTAGAACGAGTTCTCTGCAAGTATTTTCCCTTGTCGATGAAGAGAACAGGGGTTCGTGGTTCAACCGGTTCGTTTTCACTCTCCTGGGTCGTGGAAGGGGTTTTCACAGTGGGTTTCTCCATTATAGAGTGAGAAACCTATTTTGCTGGTCTATAGTATGATTGTTGTGTTGTGCACCATGGTTTTGGGTCTGATTGGTATGCAAGAATAAGGAGTGGAATAGAAGAGGAATCGAATTTTAACCTATTGTAGGAAGGAACCTCAAGAAACAATAAGAGTGGCTAGCATATCCTTACTGCATGCCCTGAAGAGCACTAGAAGGGAGGCATAGCCTAAAGGACTGTTGAGCAGAGAAAGGGATGCTACCTTGTGTTGGGATGCAGGTAATGTGGATGCCAAGCCAGATAGGTCTTGTGGAGGTGTCCTTAGCTCTTAAGTGAGCCACTAGTCTAGTCATTTTACCTTTCCACTGCCAGAGCAACAATAAATCCAAGGGAGATTGGCTCTTGGTTTTGTTGAGTCTTGTTTTGCATTGGTCTTGTGTGTAATCATTGGTTGGGCATCCTACTAACCCAATAGGATCTTGGTTTTGTTGAGTCTTGTTTTGCATTGGTCTTGTGTGTAATCATTGGTTGGGCATCCTACTAACCCTACTGTGAGAGATGGTTTGGTATTGGGTCTTGTGAACCCATCTGTTAGCTTGGCTGGTCCTTAATGCAAGTGTTTTCTTGGTAATCCTGCAACCTATTAACACAAATAGGTGTTGGCTTGGCTGGATAGTCTGATAAGTCCAACTGAGTGTTGGCTTGAACGTGTGTTAAACATATATGGTTGTGTGTCAATCTGTTGTTTCCTAGTTCCTTGTGGAATCATGCCCAGCTCAGGGTTGATAGTGGTGTTGAGATATTAAGGAACACACTGGCCTATGCTTGGGTGGAATGTTTCAGCTACATAGCTAGTTGTAGGACAACTTCATCCTTCAAGATAAGTATTCCGATTATGTTGTTTATGCAATGTATTTTCTAATGAAACGTTTTGTTCATGATTGAATGCTTAATGATAATGAAGTAGTTGTTTACTTGTGTTTATTTCCTGCATGTTATCTCTGTATTTTCCTTAGATGTTTTTATGTATTTTTTCCTAAGTTATACCTATTATACAACAATGACAAAAGATAACATGTTATGCCAATGTTCTACCTATTTTGATATAGGATTTCCTGTCTTTATACTTTCTAACAACTCCCCCTATCATTATATCTCCCCTTTGTTAACTGAACTGTGTTATTTAATCAATGTATTATCATTTATCTTAACACTTCCTTTCTTGCAACAGGTTCTTTGATGATAGCTTAACTGATAGATCCATGGACCCCCCCTATCACTGTGCTTTCTCTCCTTTGTCAACATTTTTGTGACAAAGTTTACACTCTTCCATTTTCTATCTAGGATACATGTTATTTTTTAAACTATGTTCCTGCTGCCATATCTAATGGTCTATTCTGCCTGTAATTTAACTGGCTTCCTCTTTTACCAGAATTCCTTAAGACTATGCATTTAGATATTCATATAAAAACCTAGCATATACTGCTAGATTCTTTTGGATTTTAGATCTATATTATCAACTGTCCAGAGACCCATAACTTCAGATCCTCAACACACAGATTACTTCAGTTTATTACATAGTTTCTTTGGTCTCACTATCTCTGACACAAAAACTCATAACCTCAACCTTTTCCTTTGTCAATGCTAAACTCATCCTGCTACCTTATCAATAGATTGAATTTTTATTTTTTAGACTTGAGTTTTCTTCTATTGTCAACAATTTTTATGTGTCATGACTTCAAATACTAAGTGAAAATAATCATCTTTATCTTCTATTTGATTGCAGACATCATGGTCTTCATGACTCTCATATTTTGTTGTTCTCACATTACTTCATAATTTCTCTTATGTCATCCATACACCAACCTTGATCACCCATCATCTTTGAAGAATATAGCTTTCAATATACTTCAACATTAGACATCATTTGAGTTTTTTCTTAGATACCAATTGGAATTTTCTGACTTTAACTCCCCCTGAGTATAACATCCCTTCTAATGTTATTTTCAGGGTTTTCTTTAAATCACGAGAGAGCTTTTTTTAGAAAAGGATCCCATAGTCATCACTACATCCTTCTTCATCACCTTCATATTTATCAGTGTATTCTTTTATATCTCCATCTTGCTTTTACTCATAAAGGATGTCATCCTTATTTATGCCTCTATTATGCTCATCGTTATCTTTGGAGACCTCATTGATGTTTGAAATCTTTATTTCTTGTACATCTTTGGAGTCTTCCTTTCTTCTCCACATCTTTCGTTTGATGTTCCGATATTTGTTTGCAACAGTATTCCGTGTAGGAGTCTTCAGTTTACAATCTCTTGCCATATGTCCATGGTTATTACACTTATAACGTTCTATGTCATATTTTTGGAGTAGTGTAAAAAGATTCTTATTTCCCTTTGATCTATTACTTGATGATGACTTCTTGTATTCAGAAACCTTTCTTTCAGTTCTGCAATTTAAGGATTTATGACCAAAATTATTACAAGAATAGCAGTGACCTAAAAATATCTCTAGATATCTATTTGGTCTCTTGGGTGCTATATTATTTCTATTTTTATCTTGAGAAATTAATCATGCTTTCTTGCTTCCTCTCATTTAGCTAGAGTCTCTAGTACTTCAGCATAGCTTTTCTTACTTCCTTCTCGATTGGTGATTGGGAAACTCTCTGGCTTCTGTTCTTTAATGAACCCTAAACCAAATTTGTCACTGAATGATCTTTGGCTATTTAGAATGTCATATAGAATCCTTGAGTTGTTATCAAACTTTGATTTAATTGCTTTTTCATCAACTTCTTCTCTAAGTTGAGTAATTTCTTTCTCAAGTTTTTCAGGATCTTGAATTCTAATCTTGAGCAAAACTACTAGGTCTTCCTCACTCTTCTTGGCCTCTTGAAGTAGGTTTCTCAAATCAGTAATAATATGATTTGTATCTTCTTGGTATTTAGACAATTTCTCTTTCAAAACTTTGTTTCTTTTCCTACATCTTTTAATTTCATCTACAATAGCCATGTATTGAGCTTCTATGTCCACTTCTGATTCCTCACCTGAATTTGTTGTTTCTATAAATAGGATTTCTTCATCTTCACTCATCTCCCCATCTTCACTTTCTTCCTTGGAATAGAAGTTCTTCCTTTTTTTCTTAAACTTATTCTTACCCTTATGACAACAGGATTCTTCATGCTCACTCTCCTCTTGTTTTGGGTAGGAACACTTATGGTAAAAATGTCCAATCCTTCCACAGTTAAAACATTTCAAAGTTAGCTTACCTTTGTATTTCCCAGTTCCTTTCTTAAGTTTACTTACAAAGAAGGTTTCCTCATCATCTATATTCTCTTATTTTTTTTGGAAGAGACTTTAAACGCTGCTTCTTTCTTTGAGGTTTCATTTAGTCCAGTTCTCATCTCATATGCAGTGAGAATTCCGTGCAACTCATATATTGTCACTATTTTAAGGTCATCTCGTTCCTCTAGGGTGGAAACCTTTGAGTCATATCTCATTGGTAAAGTTCTTAGTATCTTGTTTACCACTTGTTTTTCTTTCAATTTTCCTCCAAGACCTCTAATAACATTAACTACCTCATCTACACAAAGAAGGTATTCCCAAATATTCTCTTCTTCTCTCATTTTGAGGCTTTCAAATTGACTTTTATCTGTCTGCAGTTTGGATTCTTTGAACTTAGATGCTCCTTCATAGATAATCTTCAATTTATCCCAGGCTTGTTTGGAAGAAGTGCATTGCATAACCTTAGTAAACACAGTGTTTGTTAATCCACTCAAGATTGCATTTAGGGCTTTGGCATTGCCTTCATATTGGCCTAGTTCTACTATGTTTGTAGGGTACTGGTTTCCTATAGTAACCTCCTTTTCAGTTGTATCCCAAACCTTCCATCCAAGGGACATCAGATGGCACCTCATTCTTACACTCCAATATGCATAGTTTCTCCTGTAAATAGTGGAGGTCTATTAGTGGCAAAGCATTCTTGTTGATCCATAGTGGTTTTATAAAGAATCTACCTTCCAGTGGTTAGACTATGCTGAAGGAACCTGCTCTGAAACCAATTATTGGTTTATTGGTCAATACTGAGAGGGGGGGTGAATCAGTATTGTTATCTTTTTACTAATTTGACCACTTTTTAAATTTATCAATAAAAACACATAACAACAAGAATACACAGAACACAATTTTAACATGGAATCCCAATAGGGTAAACCACCAATACGTCCTATTACTGCAAAATTGTTATTTACAAATAGTTTTTCCGACTGCTACATACAAATATGGTATTACACCCTATTTACCAACAACTACTGGAAGGAGACTACGACACCCTGGTTTATCAGCTGCTACTGAAAGGATGCTATGACACCCTATTTACTAATAACCCTTGGAAGGAGGATACGACCCCCTGGTTTATCAGCTTCTACTAAAAGGATGCTACGACACCCTATTTACCAGCAACCACTAGAAGGAGGCTATGACCCCCTAGTTTATCAGCTACTACCGAAAGGATGCTACAACACCTTGTTTTGTCAGATATGTCTGACAGGATTCTCCTACACCCTATTTACCAGCTACTACTGGAAGGAGGCAACAACCCCCTACAGGCCTATTGCTTTCCCTAGCGCCACCCTGCCACCCCAATTTGTTTTCTGTAATATGCTAAATTTATTTTCCCTCCATTCTCTGTCACACCCACTGGTCTCTGTTTCTAATTTTCTGATGTAGACATCAAGACAATTCTCTCACTCATACCTCAATTTATAAGTACCTTCATGTTTCCTACAGACGCATCTCTTTATTCTGGAAACATACCCTTTCACAATCATGCCCTTTCAAATCTGATAGTCACACTTTTTCAACAATCTGCGATTAATGATTTTTAATTAAATAATTAATTAAAAACTTCTTGATCACTTCTGATCTACGAGCTCCCTTCTTCTTTGATCACAGGATTCTTCAAACCAATGCCTGTGGACTTCCTCTCCTCTATCAGCGGGAAAACTCTATCTTCGTACCTTCGGGCTTCTCTTTTTCTCACGCCTGTGGGAGTCTTTTCCTCCTCTGCGGTCTATCCTCATCACAGGCTCATATGTACACATTTCTCTCACAAAACACAGGCTTCACCTTCCATCTATGAGTTTCATGTTGGACACTCTTCTTTACCATTTATGGACGCACCTAAGAATTCATTTCCACGGCTTAGCTTAACATTTTCTGCTACTTCCAAAATATCCTTCTCCAAAATCAATCTAGGCCACTGATCTTATGTTTGAATCTCTTTGGACTGTTGATCTACTATATAGGTTTCCTCTTGAAATCATATTTCTGCACCAGGTTTATGTTTCAACGATTCCCCACCGTTGATCTCCATCGGGCTTCTCCATCAGCGTCGATCTCCAGATTACGGGATGCAGGATGCAGAAACATAACATTTCATCAAATTGTATCTTGACTTTCCACAAGCTCCTTTCCACAATATTCTTTCCGCAATCTCCTTTCCGCAAGATTCTTTCTGCAAGCTCCTTTCCACAAGCTTCTTTCCGCAAGATCTTTTCTGCAAGCTTCTTTCCACAATTTTTCTTCTGCATCATCGATATTTTGCAGAGTCTTTCCTAACCTTTGATCTTCTATATTGTGTGTTGTGGATTGGGAGTTCATGTAATCTTTTAACGTTATTTCCATAATTCCCTTTCCGCATTTTTTCTTCTGCACCGTCGATCTCTTTTAGCGAAACTATCTTAGCCATCCGATCTTGATCTTTTGCGGAACTTTGGATTTTTCGCCTAACTGTTGGAATTAATCCTTAATCGTCAGATCTAGTGTGGGACAAATATAAGCCGTCCGATCTTGATTGTTGTGGAACTAATCCTTAATCATCGGATCTCGTATGAGATGCTTCCTGACCGTAAATTTTAGATCGAATGCGGATTTTTCGGATCTACACAATTTCTTTGCGAAAATACTCTACAACTGTTTCTGACAGTTTTGAAGATTTATATACACATAGAATTTCATCATGCTACTGATTATAAGGAATTTATAAACACTCTCACAGATATAGTTTCTTTGTTCTTTGATTATTACATATACTCTATCTCCTGTTCATTTCACTCTTCTGCAGTTCCACTCTTCATTTGTCTAACCAGCTTTGTCATTCATATTGCATCTCTACTTCCACTCAACCTCTGTTCTTTGTTTCATTAACCATTGTTTACATCATACCGTCGACAATGTCTCGGAAGTCTTTAGATCAGTCATTCATGTTGTCTTATCATCCATGTCCATCTCATCCATTGTATTTGTTATAAATGAACTTTTATGACATCATCATTAGGACACCATCATATTCCATGTCATCATATGTGTCATGCCACATCCTCAACTATGCCATGCCATGTCATCACTACCTTAGTCTTTCACTGAGTTTGTCTTGTCATCATATCCACTAGTTATTCCTTTGTCATTCGTGAACACCTTTGACATCAATGACAACTATATACTCAACAAGTTTCTTCAAGTTGGACATGATACTTTTCATCACATGGAATCCCTTTTGTATAACTGACTCTATAAACAGATACTTTGTGTTCTTATTTATTTACACATGTGGTGCATCATCCTTCCCTCATGTTCTATAGCCCAACAATATTGTCGCAGGCCCTAAACCATAATCCTCAGCATCATGGGTCGCTTTATATCTTGTTTTTGGGTTGGATACTAGGCCCCCAGTCTGATTCTTCTTCGTTGGATCCATACGAAGGGGAATTGTTACAACTTCTGGTTTCTCTTCAACCACTGGTATGGCAGGAGGGCTATCAACAGTAGATCCTTGAATGGTACTAGTGCTAGACACGTTAATTTACATGGATGTATCTATCAGAAACTTGTAGAATTCGGCTTCGATGAATGTTACAGCTCTAGCTAGCACAATTACCTTTGAACAATTGACACACTGAGTCTAGATGGAGTAGCTCAAGAAGGAATGCACAGCATAAAAATCAAGAAGAAAAAAGGGGCAATTCCTAAGATCGATCTCTCAAAGTATTTTGACAGAGTAAGTTGGTTGTATCTAAGACTCATGCTCACACATTTAGGTTTCAATTACTCTTTCATTAAATGGATTTTTTCCTGTATTTCCACTGCCTCTTTTGCAGTTCTTATAAATGGATCAACCTCCCCTTTCTTTCTCTCGGAAAGGGGCCTTCGACAAGGGTTCCCACTCTCTCCCCTACTTTTCTTATTGGTGGTTGAAGGTCTGAGCGAAGCTATTCTGGATGCAAAAAGGAGAGGACTTTTTGAAGGAATTAAGATTGAAACAAACTTAAATATCACTCATCTTTTGTTCATGGATGACATTGTCATTTTTTGTAATGACTCAATCATGGATGCATAGAAGCTCTTAGAAATTCTACACCTTTTTTGCAAAGCCATGGGCATGAAACTCAATGAACAGAAATACACCATCTCTAATTTTAATTTGGAAGATGAAGACATCAAGAGACTCTCATACCTTTTCGCCTTTTCTATCATAACTCTAGATGAAGGTCTTAAATACTTGGGTTTCATATCAAAACCAAACTGCTACAAAAAGGAAGATTGGAACTGGTTACTAGGAAAAATCGATCGCAAGATCAATATCTGGTGCAATAGATGGCTCTCGAGAGCTGGAAGATTAATTTTAGTTAATTTTTTCCTTGAATCCATCCCTATCTACAGGATGGACCTAGCATGGATTCCAAAATATTTTCTAGAAATATCGCAGAAAATATGCTCTATATTTTTGTGGACAAGGAATAGATCAAAAGGTCCTTCCATGGATAAAATGGGATCAAATAGCCCAACCCAAATATCTAGGAGGTTGGGGGCTCAAAAACATCACACTGTTTTCCAAATCTCTAGCTGCAAAATCAGGCTGGTGAATCATTTCAACACACAGCCTCTAGACTGAGGTGGTCACTAATAAATACATTGCCCCTGTCTCCCTTTGGTATTGGATCAAAAATTCAATTTTCTATGCCCCCCCCCCCTCGAGAACAATCATCTAGAAGGCCATATGCAATTCCTTCCCCCTTATCCATAGTGGGATGACATGGAAAGTGGGGAATGACACAAAAGTGTGAATTAGAGCAGATCCCTGGCCTGGAAGTCAGTTTCATCATATCCTTCCTCAACAACTGATTTAGCTGCTAAAACAAAAGGCGTATTCCATTTGAATCAGATTGTTGACCCTGCTTCCACAAATATTTGGCATCAGGGGTGGAAGGGGATCAAAGAGATAGATCTCCTAGACATTTGGAACATATACATTTATGCTCTTTGAATTTGCCTCAACAGACTCACTGAATCATAGGATGAGATCATCTAGGAATTTTTTGTGCATGGAAGCTATACGCACAAGACGGGTTACCAACGTCTTTGTGCCACATCTTTTCAAATTGAACCCCAATGGTGGAGAAATGGGATTTGGACAATTAAATGTCCTTTGAGGAAAAAAAAATATGTGGTGTTCTCTTGCAAACAAAATCCCAACTTGGGATAGAATGCAAAAGAGGTCCCTCGAAGGTCCTGGATGGTGCCCTCTTTGCAAAAATGATGAGGAGAGTGCCAATCATCTTTTCCTCTCTTGCACTTTCTCATCATAGGTCTGGTCTCACACACAAACATTACTTAATCTCATACTTGATTGGCACAATCAATCCCTTAAAGATATGTGGAAAGTTTGGTCCTCTTCAAACAATATTTCTCACTTAAAATTTGTCCCTCTTATCCATATATGGGGAATATGGCTTGCCCGAAATGATCTTATCTTTTAGGAAAAATCCTCTTCAACTAAGGCAATTTCAAAACAAGGTCTAGACATATTATCTTTCTTCCCACAAACCAAAGATTCCTCGGCAATCCGGATCATCACTGAGGAATTCATTGACTCTTCTTTTCCTTGGGATTTTTTTATGGGGCCTCTCAAGATCACACCTATGGAGGTGGAGCTACCCTATTTCTATCCCAGAACCATCATTTTAAGATTCAAATGGGATTATGGGAAGGAACAGACAATTTTGATGAGCTCCTAACACTAAAACTACTTCTTTGTTTTGCTTTGGAGAAAAATTGTAGAAGGCTTCACTGATTTTCAGAGACTCTTTAGTTGTCATTAAATGGGTGAACAAAGTTCAAAGATTTGAAAACATTCCCCTTTTTACTCTTTTTGAAGAATTTTGCAGACTCATGGAAAATTTTGATTCCATTACTTGCCAACATGTGTACAAGGAAAGAAATTTTGATGTTGATTGCCTATCAAAAAAAGGTTTGATGATGGAGCATGGAACATGGAAATTTGTGGAAACTAGGATGCAGAAGTCTATGAGTAATATCATAGACCTTTTATTGGCCCTACAACAAATTTCCAACGCCACATAATCTTACTTCTTCTTCATGAACATAAATTTAATAATGGACATTTTCTGAAATCGTCCGCATATTTCTTTTTTGGAACAGATATGTGTCTTTCCCTAGTGTAACATTCCAGTTTTTGGTAATTTGCAGGCCCTATAGTTTGATGACATATCCAGGGATCAGGACAGATTTCTTTTTGAAGCTCAACAATTAAAAATGGTTTTCTCTCAGACTTTGAAAGGAAGGTTATTGGGACTTATGCAAAGGTTGATTGAATATTATCAACAGAGTTGTCATGAATAGAGTATGCTTGCATACTTCTTATGTACTTTGGCACTACTTTTTTATTAATAAAATACAGGATTTTTTTATTTGGAATATATATATATATATAGACACACACACACATACACACACACATACACATACATATATGCATATATATACACTCACATACATATATACATACACACATATACATACATGCATACATACATACACATATATATAGTCTTCTTCTTTCTTTCTTTTTTTTCTGTTTTTTTCCCAAAGAAAAAAAACCTGTATTTTATTTATCAAAGAAGTGTCAAAGGATATATTGAGTATGCCTGCATACTGTAGTCATGATATGGTTGTTTGCACCACCATTAAATAAATTCCAAAACATAAACTCCATGGTAGGGTCTAAAAAGAGTTCTACAAAAAAGATGTCGTTTCCAATATTTTTCAAAAAACTGTAGTCCTATAGCTCCAAAAAATATGACTGTGAATGCCTGTGAGTCTTCATGAGTATCAATAAGAAAACTGTAAGAGAAACTGTAATTTTTTACAAAATAGTCAACAACTGCAATAAAAAAAGACTAATTGTTCATGAAGTGTTGGTTGTTTGTTGCAATTCAATAAACGGTCTGTGATAGAATTCAAAAACTTCCGCATCTCTGGATTCCACAAATTTCCTTGTTGCATGCTCCCATCAAACCATTTTTGGATAAGTGGTCAACATCAAAATTTCTTTCCCTGTACACATGTCGACATGTAATGTAGTCAAAGTTTGTCATGAGCCTGATAACTTCTTCAATGAGTGAAATAAGGGAAATGTTTATGCATCTTTGGACTTTGTTCACACAGTTAATAACCACTAGAGAGTCCCCAAATATCGGGATCCTTCTACAATTTTTCTTCGAGGAAAAACAAAGAAGGAGTTTTAGAGCCATGAGCTCAACAAAGTTGTTTGTTCCAACTCCTAGGCCCATTTGAATTTGAAAGTGGTGGTTTTTGTTTAGAAAAAGAGTATCTCCACCACCACATATGCGATCTTGAGAGGCCCCGTCAAAAAAATCCCACGGCGTAGACGGGTCAATCTATTCTTCAGTGATGATCCGGATTGCCGACGTATCTTTGGTTTGAGAAAAAAAAGGATAAAATATTGAGACCATTTTTGGAAATGGCCTCGAGAGATGAGGATTTTTCCTGAAATATATCAGCATTTCAAGCTAGCCATATTCCCTAGGTGTGAATGAGGGGAAGTTCTTTAATATGTGAAAGATGTGGAGAGGAGGACTAGACTTTCCACACATCTTCAAGGGAATTCCCAAGCCAATCAAATCTGAGATTGAGCAGAGTTTGAGAATGCGACCAGACCTGAGTCAAGAAAGAGTAGCTAAGAAAAAGATGATTGGCATTTTCTTTATTATTTTTGCACAGAGTGCACCATCCAGGATCTTCCAACGATATTTTATGCGTTCTATCCCAAGTTGGGATTCACTTAGCAAGGGCGCACCACATAAAAACTTTTTCCTTCAGAGGACATTTGATTTTTCATATCCTTGGTTGCCACCATTGAGGTTCAGTATGGAAATAAGTGGTACATAGTTGTTGATAACGAGTCTTCGAGGTATAGCTTCCATGCGTAGCATGTTCCCATATAATCTCATCCTGTGAATCTGTGAGCCTAATGTGGGATACACGGAGAGAAGAAATGTATCTGTTCCATTCTAAGTTCCAAAAATATGGAATCTCAAGCTCTCTGCTTCGCATCCACCCCTGATGCAAAATGTTAGCGGAGGTAGGGTCAGCAATCTGATTTATATGAAATAATACTTTTTGATGGAGCAGTTGAATAAGCTGTTGAGAAAGAATATGGTTAAGCTGGCTTCTTGGCCAGGTATTTTCTCCAATTCGAACTCTCGAGTCGTTCGCTACTTTCCAATATAACCCATTACGAATAAGGGGAAAAGCGTTGCATATTTCCTTCCAGATAATTGATCCAGAGGGAGGAGCATTGAAGACAAAGTTTCTAATCCAGTCCCACAAGGGAACTAGAGCTATGTACTTATGAAAAACAACCTCCGTCCACAAATTGTTTGTTGAAATGAGCCTCCATCCTACTTTAGAAGCTAATGCTTTGGAAAAAAGAGTGGTGTTTTTTAGTCCCCACCTTCCCAAGGATTTAGGTATGGCAATTTGGTCCCGTTTAACCCAAGGAAGGAATTTGTGTTCCTTGTTCCACATCCACAAAAATATTGAGCAGAATTTCTGTGATCTCTCTAGGATGGATTTTGGAACCCAAGATAATGCCATGCAGTAGACGAGGATGGATTCGAGGATAGACTTGACTAGGGTTAGCCTGCCCGCTCTCGAAATCCATCTATTGCACCAAATATTTACCCTGCAATCCAATTTTTCCAGTAACCATTTCCAATCTTCCTTGTTGTAGCAATTGGGTTTTATCCTGAAGCCCAGATAATTAAGACCTTCATCCTGTGATGTGATAGAGAAAGGAAAAAGGTCCAAGAGAATCTTGATGATATCATCTTCCAAATTAAAAGAGACAATAGAATATTTCTATTCATTTAGCATCATACCTGTGGCTTTGCAAAAAATGTGCATAATTTCTGAGAGATTTCTAACATCTTTGATTGAGCCATTACAAAAAATGAGAATGTCATCTACAAACATGAGATGTGTAATGTTTATATTTTTGGATATCTTGATTCCTTAAAAAAAACTCTCTTTTCTGCATCCAATATAGCTCTACTCAGAACTTCTGCCACCAATAATAAGAGAAGAAGAGAGAGTGGGAATCCTTGTTAGAGACCCCTTTCCGCAAAGAAAAAAACCAGAGGCTGATCCATTTATGAGGACTGCAAAATATGTAGTGGAGATACAAGAAAAATTCCATTTTATGGAAGAGTAATTAAATCCCAAATGTGTAAGGAGAATTCTTAGATATAACTAGCTTACTCTATCAAAATCCTTTGAGAAATCAATCTTTAGAATTGCCCCTTTTGCTTTCTTAAGTTTTATGCTATGATCCCTTCTTGGGCTACTTCGATTGCTTCATGAATTTGTCTATTCTTCAGAAGACCAAATTGTTTAGACGAGATGAATTTTGAGACGACCTTCTTCAATCTTTGAGGGATCACTTTTGCGACCACTTTATAAGTGATGTTGCAGAGGGAAATAGGCCTGAAATCCTCTGGACTTTCCGTGTTATTTTCTTTTGGAATAAGGGCTAAGAAAATTGAGTTGAGAGGAGGATGTAGATGACCATTGACCCGAGATTCTTCAACCAGATGAAGGAGGTTTGGACCAATAGTATCATAAGCTACCAAAGAGAATTCTATGGTCCATCCCTCCGGACCCGGACTTTTGTCCTTCTGAAAACTATGCAGAGTTTCCTTCAGTTCGTCTTTTGACACCTCCTCCATTAGATCCAAATTGTCCTCGTCAGAAATTATCTCAAAAAATAATTGTGAGATTTGAATGAATTCCATAATTGTTTCCTATTGTTCCTCTTTGAACAGATTTTCAAAAAAATATTTTCCGAGCTCAACCATCTCCTCAAAGGTGGAGACCCATTCATTATTGTCATTTCTTAATTTCCAAATCATATTTTGTTGTTTTCTTCCTTTTGCATAAGCTTGAAATTTTTTGTGTTATCATCCCCACTTTCCATCTAGATAGATTTGCTTTTTAGCCTCCAAACTTCCTCCCGCTCTTTCAAAATATTATTTCTATTGGATTCAAGGGATATCAACCTTTCCTTGTCTCTCTGAGCGAGACCCCCCCCCCCATTCAGAGTTATGTATCTCTTCCAATTCTGCCTCAATCTGAGTGATGGCCTGATCATCCAAATTCCTTTATTCCTAGCCCAATCCTTCAGAAGGTGTTTGATGCGGGACAGATTTTGTGCAAAGTGAGTGGCGACATGAATTCCCTCATCTTCCACATACGGAACCCAATTTGACTAGATAAGCCTAAGAATTTCCTCATTTTTTAGCCATTCAACACAAAATTTGAAGGGGTTGGATGGCTTCTTAGGGTTTTTTAGAATTTCCAAACAAATAGGCATGTGATCTGAGTCAACTCCTGAATCCACCCATTGTTTGAACATCAAATCCCTCCCCATATGACTTTATGCCATGAGGAATCTGTCAAGTCTTTTTACTATTCTATCCTCCCTAGATCTTCTATTTGTCTAGGTTGGCTTGAGATTTTGAGGGTCAAGGTCCACCATATTGATTTTTTGGAGGAGATTGCTGAAAAAAGTTGGCCAACGGATCTACCCTTACTATTGGTCCCCATACTTCATTGACACCTACAGTGAAGTTCAGATCTCCACCTATCACCGTGTCTTCACTTCTAAGCAAAGGGGAGGTTTGCAAAGCTTCCTAGAAATCCACTATGTTGTTATAAGAGCCATAGATGTTTAGAATGTTCAAGGATAAATTTTATTCCTCCCAAAAAACCTGGATCCCCATGCCAAAAGGGGATCCCATTAGTTTGAACGAAGCATCGTGGACTGGTTCTAGCCTATTTCTAGCCCACATGAATGACCTCTAGCGCTCTGGGCTAGAAAGGTAAAATACTTTGTAAATAAAGACATCAGTTTTGTAACTTCGTGTGCCATCCTTAACGTTTCCTAGAGGAGGATTACATCTGGTTTTTGCACCGAGAGATTCCTCTTTAGGACAAGTTTTTTCTGGGTACTTTCCAAACCCCTACAGTTGAGGGAGAGAAACTTCATTTAGGAACCCATTCAGGGGCTTGCACTGCTCTAAGTGCCCCAAAGAGTGTTTTATGTTTGTCATTTTCTTGATCATGAAGTTCTTTCTGCTGAGCAAAGGAGAAATGTGAAGGTATTCCCCGCCACTTTCCCTTTGTTGTAAGGGTAGAGTTTGCTCCTAAACCGAGGAAATAAGCTGTAGGATCATTCAGGGAAGGGATGTCCCTTGATATGAGATGGAAACCGATCGTAGAGGAGGTGGAGGTTGAACCTGGAGAGGCAGGATGAAGTGGGGATAAGGGTACAAAGAGGTGGTGCCAATGAAAGTGGAGGTGGAGGAGGAGATGTGACTGCCTATGAGGGGAGAGGGTAGACATTCGAAGAGAGATCCGGCAGAGATGGAGTTAATTCATTTAGATGCAAGTCAATCAAATGTTTATTTGATGAAGTGACTTGAAACATACCTGAAAGAGGTCATGAAACTTGTTTAATAGGAGGATCTGGTCCAATCTCTAGGTTGGTGGTAGCATGTTCTTCTGTGATGTTCAAAGGTTGTCCCATATCATTGGATTCTTTGATGAAGCATTCTTCTTATTTCCCTGTTGTGTTCCTTCCTGTCTCCTGAGCTGCTTCCTCCTTGGAGAGCCACCTCTTCCAAGTGGTTTTCTGTGGAAACCCAAATTGGAAATTTCTCGCAAGATGTCCCAACGCGTGACAACAATGACATATGACCAGGAATCCCTTCATAGTCCAATATTTGTTTCCTGATTATGGAACCTCATATTAGATTTAAGTACTCCCTAAGATCAGTTCAGATATTCAGAGAGACAAGAATTATTGCCACCAATCGCTAGCGGGTCTTCATAAAAGAGAGGTCTTCTTCCAAAAAAACCCCAATGCATTTCCAAGGTCCCATAGCGAGTCTAGATTCCAAAACTCCCAGGGAAGTCTCGGGAGTCGAATGTGACACCAAAATTGTATCCATTCTTTCATTATCCAAATAGAGGTGTCCACTTCTTGAGCATTATAGGCACCGTTCCATAATTCCATTTTAGTTTTAGAATTTTTTATGTGTCCTCCAGCTTGCAGTTAAACTTGAACCCAAACCACCCCTTAGAAAGAGTGTTGGTTTCTGGCTCATAATGCAGCAAGCCCATCCAAGTTTTTTGTACCCATATTTTCATTTCATCTGGATTAGGGTTACGCCCTCTAATATTTTTGACTAGTGCCAGATCCGCCATATCCCCCACCTCTTCGATTGATAGATTAACACCGCATATGAGATTTAATGGTCCATTGGTCGGGGAAAGACATTTATTTTTCTGCTTCATATTAGGGTTTTTATCTCCTATGAGACTACCATCTAAGGATCCCTCCCTGGAGTATTTACTATTGTGATCTGACCCTGACTTTGGTGGGGATCCATTGAAGTCATAAGGATGTAGACTGAAATCATCCACCCTATCTGGAAGCTCGGAAACAAGTTGTTCTAAGTGTGTTGGAAGGTTTCGAAGCCACCTCGCCTCCTGCAATTCAAGATCGTTGTAACAATCCTGATCTTACGGATTTCGGTGGGGGGGGGGGGGTTAGATCTAGAGCATAGAAAGATTCACTATGCACAATAATGGCTTTCGATGGGGGAAACCCCATGTTTGAGATAGTGCTGGTAGGGAAAAGAGAAAAATGGTTACCTCTAAGAGCCGGATCCAGCAATCTCGTTGCTAGTGGTATCGGAGAGGAGCCTATAGTTTGATCGATCAGGCTATCCGAAGACCCAGCGCTAACCCTAGATCCCATATCTGCTGCGATTTTAGGATCGATTCCAACTAGCATGAGATCCAGTGAATTTTTTGTCATGACAGGGCAACAAACAGTAGAAGAAGTCAGAGCAGTGAAAATTGCCTCATTTTTCCACAGGTATTTCGTGTAATCCAAGGGCTCCTCCTCGTCGTACGCCATATGACTAGGACAGTGAAAGTGCTGAAAAAAACCTTCTCTTAGCAGTTGTTTTCAGGGGCTGCCATATCATCCCTGTAGGGCTTTTGAGTCTACAGTTGAATCCATCATCCTACTATTTCCTCCCATTCCCCTTTTCAATTAATGTAAATTTATAATCATATATGTATATATATGTATGCATGTGTGTGTGTGTGTGTGTGTGTGTGTGTGTCCATGGCAGGGCCTTGGCCTTAGGCTCCTCACCATGCTCCTTACAATAATCAACGATATTACATCATTTACATAGTTTATGTCGAGGGTCAAAACTAGGAATATTATAGGATTACCCAACCATGAAGTGGGAATGCAACCCAATTTTGAAATGTCAATAAAAATGTGGATCCATTAAAAGATCAATTACATCCAAATTCATTAAATGTATCCAAGTAAAGAACGTAGTAGAAATAAACGAGCATGCATTCAGATAAATAGTTAGCAAACCATGTTGATTTACTTCATAAATAAAGAAATAGAAATTAAATTGTAGACTTAAAGAAGAAACAAGTTACTTATCATTTAACCAACTCCAAGAAACTACCTATATATGAGAAATTTCCCACCCAAACATAGGTATCTGGGGTAGATTCCACCTACATGTCAAGACATGAGGTCACCAAGGTGAAGGAAACAAGCTATAAACTAACATCTCACTAAACTCAACCCAAATTTCTCAAGGTTATCCAATATGAGCACTCCAAGTAATTAATATAGCCATCAAACAATTATGGAATTCTCATGCACTTCCCTACACAACACAACACAAATAAGATATTCCCTTTTCTACTCAACAATGCATCATAAGTATGCTCACCTTTCAATTCTCTTTAGTGTAAGTAGGAAAAACCCATCCTATTGTCTACCTTTTGGGAATAACCTAGAAGAATAATATATTGTCTCTAAGGCTCCCATTGAGCAACAATTAGTAGGGGAAAGGTAGGTTTCTTAAACAACGTAGCATTTATGCTCATGTAAAACCATGCATTTATTTTCTCAGGTCCATGAATCTCCATAGTTGATTCAACCATTTCTAGGTTTTTATATCAGTCTAAAACATTATGATTGTAACATTTAGAACTTCAGGGGTGCTTGAACATGAGAATGGTGAGCGTGTTAATGGTGAATAGTGAGAATGGAAATGGTTCTGATCATAATGGAGGAGATGAAGAAATCCTAATGAGGGATGGCTCATATGTCTTCCCATGTTGCTTGTATACAACCCCATTCCTCCATAACTATATGAGGTAGACATTTCTCACCAACAACCATGTCCATTAAATGGTTGAACTTTAATTCAAAAATGGCGGATGAGCTCTTAGGATGATATATGGCATTAGGAGACTACTTTTACGTGGCCCTCGGTTACGTTAGTAAAAAGGATTTTGGAAAGGATGGATATTTCAGGAGATTTTAGCACAAGAGGTCATATTGCAACCTATAAAGGAGGGGATGCATGAAGAGGAAGGAAGAATAACGTAGAAGATGGAGATACTCCTAGATGTATGGAGAATTTAGAAGACATAAATAAGGAAATGTGCAAGGAAACATTAAGTGCTACACATGTGGAGATGAAAGTTATCTTTTAAAAATCCATCAAAAAATGGCACACAAATAACTAAACCAAAATATTTCAACAATCCCATTAAAGACACCTAAAAGATTAAAAAAAAAAACCTAATGATACACAAAGATAAGAGAACTTAATGATATAAGTAAGAACTTAAATATCAAATGAACAAAATTAACTAAAATAAAAAACAGTTTCTATAATAATATTCAAAATCATAATTTAAACCATTAAAAAATTATAGAAACTAAAAATAATATTCAAAATTATAATTTAAAAAACTTTAAAAATAGTATTTATAAATAAAATGAGAACTTAAAAAAATATTCAAAACAACAAAACAATTAAAAACAAAAAAACAATTCAAAATATATTATTTGTTTATAATGTTTTTGTTGATTAGTTTTTAACACGAAGAATTTGTTTTAATGGTTTAATAATGTTGCCTTATAATAAACTTTTTTCAATCTGATGGAAGAAACGGAATATTATGAAGATTCTATTATGTGAAAATTATTAGAATACGTTGTAGGTTAAAAACAAATTTATGATAATAAATTTATAAATAGTTATGGTTTAGTTACTTGTTGTATTTATTTTTATTTTATTTATTTATTTATTTTGAATATTAAAAAATTTATTTAATTTTGATTAACATGATATTATTTTAATAAAAAAATTAATATTTGTTAATTTCAAATTATATTTTATTTTTTTTGGAATGGTGTTGAGTGTTTTGAATTATTCTTTAGGTTGATTTTTGTATGTATTTTTCTAACTAAATTATTGGTGTCTCTTCTCAAGTGAGTCATTCTTAAGAAAATTTAAACATGATTAACATTGAAAAACACCAATACCTTAATTAAATAAGCTAACAAAAATTAATAATACTATTTTATAAATGATTTAATTTATATAATATAATATTATATTAATTTATAGAAAATATATATATATATATATATATATATATANTTAATGTTTATATTTTATTATTATTATTATTTTTAATAAATAAAAAAATAAATAATTTATCATTAAAACCAATTTACAAGTGACTTTCTAAGAAGTCAAACCATCGAACCACAACACATATGTTCCGTAAACCTTATGCCGAACTTCTAATAACCTTTCCACGTGGCAAATATAAGAATTGCTTGTAGGAGCCAAATCACACTAACCTAAACAATTATTTGCCAACCAACAAAAACAATTTTACCCACTACGCTATTAACAATTTTAAACATTAGTCCAAACAATTTTAGTGCGAATTTGAGTATTAACATAACTTTAAATGTTAATAATCATACTCCAACTCAACCATAACATATGTTCGACATAATATGTTTTTTATTTTGCTTGTTATCTAAAATGGGTTCAAAGACATTTTTGCTTTTGCTGATTCATAAGTTTTTGATATATCTAACTTGCTGGTTGTTAAATATACTCTTACTAGTTTCTTTAAATTAAAAAAAAAATTCAATATTTTAATATTATAATTAGTTTATATATAAAAATAATATACCCTAGAAAAATAAGACGTACACAGAGGACTATCGCCCTTACAAATCTACATATACAACATACTATATTTATCTTCACCCATAAAATAATACTTTGTTATAAAAAATACTAAACTTTCTTTAAAAAAAAATATTGTTTTGAATCCCAATTCTTTCTTTTAGATGTTATTATTTTCTTTTCAATTGAATCTCAGTTACATATACCTGGAAGGCTATAGATGCTATTATTTCCTTTGAAATAATCCCAGTACATACTTGGAGGCTTTGGTGTTTTTGTTACTATTCTTTTCCTGAAATTGCAGATAGAAGTTGTTGAGTTGAACAATTATATTCGAAAATTGAAAAAAAATTGAACCTAGGTATATAATTAAATTCTATCAGGTTTAAATGTGTTATCGGGATTTGTAGAGCTATAAACAACTAAGCGAGATGAAGGCCCTCATTCTGGTTCTCAAGCTGGCATTGACTAAAAGAATACAATTGGCATTGACTAAATTATTCAAGTATTCGGTAGCTCTTTTTTGTGGTACATTGGTTTAAGTTGTAGAAATCTCCAAAAAAATAAATTATTCTAAAGTATTTTTATAAAAATATTCTTACATAAATGGAACTGTTTTAGTTTATCACCTTTCATAGAGAAAAAAAACAAGAAGCAGATTCCATCCCCAAGACAAATGGTATGTGGATAATTTGGAAAGAAAATTTTGTCATTGAGCAGCTTTGGATGGAGTCCTCATCCAGATTGACTCTGGCAATGTTTCAAAAGGATACTCTAAAGTCATCTTGACTTTTGTTTTTGATATTATTCCCATTCAGAATACATATAGGTGATGTATTTTTGTTATAAATTACTTTTCTACTGAAAATAGTTGTGCTGAATACATGAATTAAGTGTGATTTGACATAAGACATTTCTGATATAAGTTTTTGTCATATAACAAAAGTTGCTTTATGCAAGGCTATTGACTTATTTGTACAATGTGAATCATTTTAATATAATGAATTAAATTATTTTAATATAATGATTAAGCTTTTTTTAGGGAAAAAAAATAAAAAATAAAATTTGAAATTTGGTGACTTTTTTTTAATTTTTTTTTTATGGTTGATAGGTTGCAGAAGCCTCCAAAAAAATATCATTCCAAGGCATCTCTATAAAGATATTCTTACATATATGGGACTGTTTCAGTGGATCATCTTCCACCACATGTATAGAGAAAGAAACTAAGAAGTTGATTCATCCCGAGCATGGAATACAGGTGACAAATGGTATGTGGAGAATTTGGGACGGTAAAGAGAATTTTGTCATTGAGCTTGGGTCGAGTCCTCATCCAGATTGACTCATCCAGATTGACTCCAGCAATGTTTCAAAAGGCAATATTTTATTGTTATCTTGACTTTCTTTTTTGATATTATTCCCACTCAAAATACATATAGGTGATGTATTTTTGTTATAAGTTACTTTTCTTACTGAAAATAGTTGTGTAGAATACATGAATTAAGTGTGAAATGACAGAAGACATTTCTGATATAAGCTTTTGTCATAGACATACATAGACAAAAGTTGCTTTCATGCAAGGCTACCTAACTATTTTGTACAATGTGAGTCATTAGTAAGACATACAAAGATGTTGTAAAGTTAGTCGGGGATAGCTCAATTAGCTCAATTAGTAAGAGTTGCTTACACTACCTCAATTAGTAAGACATGCGCATACTAGCTCAATTAGTAAAAGGTGCTCACACTCTCCCACAAAAGAAAGATCACTCCAACATATGTGATACTCACAGTAAAGGAGAGTGAAGAAGATCAATATTTACTCTGCTGTGGGCTAATTAATACGGCCACACCAAACATGGTACAAATTTACTCTGCTGTGGGCTAATTAATACGGCCACACCAAACATGATACAAGTTGGATCTCAAATAGCTTAAAATCCTTTAAATCCAACGAAGCCTACTACAACGACATTAATTAACCTCCATCCGGCTAAAATAATTTTAGCCTACAATGAAAACGAGAACTTGAAAGTGAGGACTCACTGAGGTGAGAGGTCCTTGTGTAAATCAAATGATCGTCACGAACACGAACGCAAAATTGAATGACTGTTGGAGCACATACTTCAGGATGGGAAACTCCCTTCGTGATGATGATCTAAGGAATGTGCATTTAATTCACGATCTTTCGAGGCTGCCTACGTCGTTAAATTCAGACTATTCTCTGTTCCCGAATCCCCACGCTTAAAAGAGCTAATTCTTGCTATTCAATTTAATGCAGTTCGTACAAACGACGATTACACATATTCAAGAATGATATGGAATTTCCACCTGACGATCAGTCATATATTAATAATGCCCATTGCCTGATCGGCAGATGCGCTCAATCAACAGGCCCCAAAAATATTACAACTAAGAGCTCTCATCTGTAGCTTAGCTTGGCAGTGACAACAAGAACAGCAGAGCAGAAGCTGGTATTTGAATGTCTCAGTAGATACATACTATGGGTCAGTGGTTCGAGTCCTGCACAGGCAGGTTCGGGAATGCGGACAGAATATATATATATATATATAGCCTCTACAAGGACTGAGAAAGCAGGAGAATTGCGATGGTATAGAAAACTGTTACAGCACAACTGATATGGAGCCTGTAGACAGAAGATGACTGGTCGACCTGAAGAGTATCGAGAGCGAGGGGCATATTCTCTTGGTCTGGACTGCACTGTGACTGGTTAGCCGGGTGGGCGGTGTATACCAGAGCCCTGAGCACTGCAGAAACGGTGGGAATATACGCAGTCTTGTTCTTTGCCAGTAACCATGTCAACCCCATTAATTCACAGTCTTTATTATACATCCTGCTGGTTCTGTCTGAGTAATGCCCATTCTTGCCTGGGCTGCCTTTGACCTGCAAAACAATGGGACCCCCCGGTTAAATTCCATAGTAAAGTCCAGTAGCTTGTAGATTATTGAGATTGGAACATGTACAGAAAATGCAACACATTATTGAGATTGGAACATGTACAGAAAATGCAACACATTATTGAGATTGGAACAAGTAGAGAAAATGCAACACGTTATTGAGATTGGAACATGTACAGAAAATGCAACACATTATTGAGATTGGAACATATACAGATTATGCAACACATTATTGAGATTGGGAACTTGAAGAATTTGGTGTAGTGTGTAGTATAGGATACCTTCTGAAGTGCCTTGAGGCAGCTAGTGCATCCCTGGTAAGAAGAGTTCGTGCAGTTGCGCTCGAGAGCTCGAACCGCAGAGAGGGGCGTGGCTGTATTGTAGTGAGTGGAGATATTGAAGGCGTTCGGGCAGCTGAGTGAGGTAATATGGTGGAGCCTTATGCCGCAGAAGCAGAGAATCGGATCGCAGGAAGCGTTGGGGCTGGGAATGTTGATGCCCCGGGTCTTCAGAGAGCTCTGTAAGCTGTTCACACACGTCTGGGAATCGTCGGGAACGAGAGGCTGTAGGCCGGAGGACGAAACGGGCGCGGGCGCGGGCGCTGATTGGAGCGCAGACCGGGCGTGAGCAGCGTATAACCAGGCGGCCAATACAGGGCAGCAGCGACTCCTGTCAAGAAGCTCCTTTCTACCACCGCACGCTTCCTTCACACCTCCGAAGAGCTCGTCCGAGAGATCAAGGTGGCACGCCTCCTTCCCCTGCTCGACGACTGGAAACGCAGGTACCGTGTTCGAACCCGCTGGCTGCTCCGCCTCCGAGCTCTCAATTTCACCTCTTCCCTTCTCCCCGTCTGCTGCGCCTGAAAACGAAGCGACAAAAGCGAACATAAGCAGCGAGAGTCCCCTCATCTTTTTCCTCGGCTCTCTGCAGAATTCGAACATGCAACTTGCGCTATGGAACGGTGTTTTATAGGGCATAAGTCATGGCTTTCGACGATTGATGCGCCGGCAGATGGACGGACGGGAGCAGTTCCAGAGGAATACCTGCCCAGACTCACTTCCGTAAACAGTATTACAAGCTGCATTTATTATAATAATTTGTGTACGTGTATGTCGCATTGTCGCTCTCAATCTTTGTTTGTTTGTTTGTTTGTGAGATCACGGAAGAGCCAAATGCATGTGATATCATGGCAGTGAACAGTACATGGCTTCTCTTCACATCACATGGAGCCGTTCACGGCTGCAGCATTTGCTTACATGTTAGAACTTAGAAGCATCATTTTTTCACCGAAACTGACCAGGGCCTACTTTAAGGGGTCTCAGTGGTCTCACCCTACTTTAAGGGGTCTCAGTGGTCTCACCTTGAGGCACCAAATGAGGAGCTGTTATCTTTTCGGAGGAACTTGGCTCTAACAGGTTGAGGAATTGAATTCTTGATTTCTGGTCTAAAAATGACTTGTCACGTGGATGCCAAGCAACTGAGCTAATTGTTGAGGTTTTAAAAGTAAGATTACCATCAAAAGATTGTTTTGTTTCTTTACGTTCATGGTAGTTTTCTTATTGAGGAGCTCGGTTTAAGATTGATTTTGTGGGTAAGTTTTCCTCTTGAGAAGCTAGGTTTAACATTGATTTTGTGATAGCAAGAAATTTTATTAGCAACTAATGTTATGTCATGTTATTAACATGGAAGTTGATTTTCCAAAAAGTCAAAATGAAGCTTGTAAGGTTTTTTTTTTCAAAACTAAAAAGAGTTTAACTTTTATATTAAAAAGTTGAAACCCGTCCTTACACAATAAACTTAATAATTCTTAGTAATGGTCATATTCAGGCTCAGAATTACAGCCGAGCACTATAGTATCTAGCTTCAACACAAAACAACTTCAATTCCAAGTCCACCTCGAAAACTAAGATTGCAACACTTATTCCAAAGGAAAAGATGCCCTCCAAGAAATAGAGGAATCATGAATGGCAAATCTCAAAGTAGATGGGCATATCCATCTCACCCATTCTGAATTAAGCTCACGATAACTATGCTTGAACTTGATACTCAAGAAAGAAGAAATCAACAAACGGACCTTAGACTGAATGGAAGTTAGTATCCCCATTAGCCCAGTCGATAATGATATGTGAATCACCAGATATATAAATATTCTCCACCTTGTACACCCTCGAGACAAAGAGTAGTGCCCAAAGGGCCAAAAGCTCAGCCCTGGAATTTGTCCCACTTTTGGTCTTCATCCATCCCTTGATAACCTACTGAGCATTTAGCTTAAGAACAAAACCCGCACCACGAGTGCCATTCTGTGCAGCGCTATCACAAAACCAATTAGGCAATCCATCGGATATGAAGGTTGTTGAATAATACGGGACTTCTTCACTGTACTAGGATTGTGCCACTCCGAATAGTCACCAACTATTCTAAAAACCACGACCGATGGATAACACTTATCATCATCGAACAAAACTTTGTTTCGGATCTTCCAGCATTCCCAAATCACAAATAGAGGGAGATACATAAGATGTTTCACATTGGAACACTAATAGTAAAGGTTATCAACCATCAGCTCCCTATCCCAAATGATCCCAATATGATAGTGCTTACCTAAAGCCACCAGGATGAGCCTGAAGAAAGAACACCCACCAAATAGATGGTTCACACTTTCAGCGTCCACCTTGCACAATACACATATATTTGGTCCAATAAATCCTTTATGCTGCAGTAAGTCCCAGATAAGCACTCGGTAGTTCAAACAGAACAACACAAAAAGTTTAATTTTTAGTGGACAAGGAGCTC
Source organism: Pseudotsuga menziesii (assembly GCA_001517045.1). Lineage (NCBI taxonomy): Eukaryota > Viridiplantae > Streptophyta > Pinopsida > Pinales > Pinaceae > Pseudotsuga > Pseudotsuga menziesii. The sequence goes on from LPNX010839682.1 coordinate 314,228, forward strand.
TCCAAATCCATGAGTTCCACTAGTTTACCGAGAGCACTAAGTTGGATTCAATAATCAAATCATAGGCCAGTTTAGCAGGCTCGATCCCACTATCCTTATTTATCCCCCACACCAACTGATTAGGACCAGTCGAAAGAGAAATTCCAGGATGATTCAAGCTCGCTATATAACAAGACCATTCCTCCCCAAGTCCACCGAACAGTTGGAGATCCTGAGTCGAGACCCAATGATGTTGTCCATAAGAACCCACCCTCTAAATCTGTTGCAAGACAACCAAATTTTTATGATGTAAAATGGAGATCAGGTTCTTGGACAATCAAAAGTCCCATTCCAACCCTATAATAGGATCCATCTCAATGTTAGCCTAGGTCCCTCTCCCTACCACCCAAGATAAAGCTTAGTTGATCAAAGGAAAGCTAGCAAGGAAACTTGACCAAATAAAGGATGAACGACCCTGATTCTTTAAAACATTTCTGAACCACAAATCTTGAGTTTGGCTTTTCAAGTATTTTGCTCTGATGACTTTTCCCCAAAGTCCAGTATTGAACAGTTCCCTCCAGAAACCAGTTGCACATAAAGCAATATTAAAACTAGCAAGGCATTTGATCCCCCATCCTCCATAATCCAGCGGCTTAGAGAGAATATCCCTAGCACAAAGGTGAAACTTCCCACCAATAGTATTACCAGCCCATAAGAAATGAAATAGATACTTCTTGGTGGCCGAAAGGATAGTACTTGGGACAGGAAAAAGGGAGAACCAAAATACAAGTATACCCTGTAAAACATATTTAATCAATATGAGTCTACCTCCCAATGAGGGATACCTGCACGACCAACCCCTGATTTTCCATGCAATCTTCTTAAGGAGCCACCCCCAATCCTTCGAGTTATAGCCAACCAATTTGAGGATGAACCCTAGATATTTAAAACTTAACAAATAATCCATCATGTGGTAATCCAGTACCGCCTTAACCGCATCACTTTCATCTTTATCGAGAAAATAAAACAAGATTTGTCCGAGCTGACTTCAAGACCAGAGGCATCACAGAAGAGGTAAATAAGAGAATGTAAAGCTCACCACTCATCCACCGAACCTTTACCAAAAGGGAGAACATCATTCACAAAGATAAGATGGGTAAGGTTCACAATCCCGAAAAAAATAACCTCGTCAATTTAATCTTAGTTGCCTTAGCATTCCTCAGAAGGAGGCTAAGCCCTTCAATGGGCAAAATAAAAAGGTAAGGGGACAAGGGACACCCCTGTCAAATACCTATGCTACTAGAAAAAAAGGGAGAAGGCGAGCCATTAATCAGGATCCCAAACCGAATTGTTGTAACACATCCCATGATCTAAGAACAAATATCATAGGATAAGAATAAGCCTAAGAAAGGACCAATCCAACTGATCATAGGCTTTAACCAGATCTAACTTGAGAATTAAGGTCTTCTTCTTTGACAACTTTAATGAGTGGATGCATTCCTACACAATACCAACTGCATCCTGCAAGTGCCGGTTAGGTGAAAAACCGAATTGATTCTCAAAAATAAACTTGTCTAGATAAGGCTTCAATTAGCTAGCAATAATTTTTATGATAATCTTATACAACAGATTACATAGTGAAATCGGATGGTAATCATAAAACGATATCGGCTTATCTTTTTTCAGAATTGGGGTAATGTAAGTTGAGCTCAACGCACTAGGAATCAAACTTGTCCAACGAGTTTCATCAACCACTTCAGTAATATCATGCCCCATAAGATCGAAAGTAATGTGATATCACTCTAATATAGATGTATACATTGTATCTTTTGTGTTATGCTATTAACATGGAAGTTGATTTTCCAAAGGGTCAAAAGGAAGCTTGTAATGTGTTATCACTCTAATATAGATGTATAACAAAAGAAAGGATCTTTAGAGTGGCTTGAGCCTTCTCTCTAAGCATTATAAACATGGAGGGTATGTGAAGGCCTTCAAAATTAAAAGACAAGTAAATTAAAAAGCAAGTTGAGAACATGGGAACTTGATGAACAAGATCATTGGTCATTATTTCAGCAGTTTTCATCTCTTTGGTCTACATCTCTTGAAGTGTTGTCTTCTTGTAATATTTTGGGCTTGAAGCCCCAATGGACTTGATTGATGTGTCATACTTTGTTTCCATGAAATCTAGCTTCCTCAGAATGTTTAAGTGTAGTTGAGATTATTTTTCTTCCATTGCCTAAGAAATGAGCAATTTGACCAACCAATAACTCTTTGTCATTTTGGAAAATCTGGTGTCTCTACTTCTAGAAAAAACCTAATGTTTGGCATACCCTAAAGGGATTCCTTGTCAACATACTCCAAGGGTTTCATTCCTCTCTTGTTAATCACCTTCTTCTCTAGTTTATTGATTTGTCTTGACAAATTCTAAGTGAGACTAGAAATACCTATTAGTTGTGGCCATTATTTCCAATTGAGCCCCTGTTACCTTCTTTGACTCTTGTTGACATTGAATGGAGATGTTTCGAGGTCGACCCTATCTAGTTTGTGTAAGATAGACCTTTGCCTCCTCTTTAACTTTTTCATTGCCCTTCAAATTCACCATCGATTGAGCATATTTTCCTGTTATTGTGTCCTTCATCTCCCTTTGTCTACCAAAAGACAAGCTCCCCCAACCAAAGGACCAAACTAATCACTTCCCAAGGGCAAAGCCTAACACAATGTCCCCATTATTTGATGTCTTGAAGGAGCACATGTTTGGAGAAGTATAACTAAATTGCCCCAAAATCTTATGAGCACATAAATCTAAACAAGGAAACATAGCGCTTGTACCTATAGCCACAAACTCAAACTCTAGGTCATGAGTGACCCCTTTCCCACAATCATGAAGAAGGTTTATAAAAAAAAAACTTGGAAATAATAGCAAAAGCCAAAGAAGGATGCTGACCTCAAGAGCTCATTGCTACCCTCTTCTTATGTTTTATAAACAACCAAACCCATGATTCTCTTGTCCATATCACTCTCCCTACTTATATTCATTAAATGTTTACAATCTAGATGCCTAGTACTGTTACTTATACTTTGTTTAACATCTATGTACCAACTTGCCATATCAATTTAGTATGGATGGTTGTCTAGATTATCATCTAAAGCGATTCCCAAGCATTAACATGAAACTCTATAATGGAGGGAAACCCCATTAAAATACATCTACAATGGAGGGCAAATCCATTAAAATACATCCTCTTACCACATCATAAAGTGGAGGATGCGTGTCATATCTACATTCTGATCCTTGGGTCAATCTTAACACATATTAAGATACATACATGTAAAAAAAAAATTAATCTCACTTAATTATGTTTTAGTATAACTATTCAAAGTATTGCTAATATAATCAATTTAATAAATACAATAAAGTTTGTCTATAAACATACGCCAACAATTAAGATGGAATTTATTTGTTTAGTTAACTTTTATGATTTTCATTATTTTAATAATACATATATATAATTTTAAAATTGTTATTCTAAATACTATAAATTAAATTTTTGATAGTGTATGATCTCTATAATATATAATTATAATAATTTTTTTCATTATTATTTAGATTTATATTGTCTTTTGGTCATAGATTAAAATTTAAATATATTTTGATTGAAATTTATAAAAAAAAATGTTAGCCATGGTTACGTTTAAATTCTCTATCGTACATTCGCAAACGTCTAGTCTCTTGCTCTAAGTAAATCAAATGTACCCATCATTGTCCTTTGGTTTATTTGGAAAGCAAGAAATAGATCTTGCTTTGAGGATTGTGACTCATCTCCTGCACATATTTCAAGTTATAGCTTAGGCATGCTAAAGAATTTACCGCAGTCTCTACCTGTGGTATCTATTAGATCAATTTTTGTAGAGGAAATTGATCATTCATATGCTTGGGGTTATTTTGATGGATCTGCTGCTGGGGATCCAATGATTTGTGGGGCTGGAGGTATTCTGTACTTTTCCGATAGGCATCATATATCTTTCAAAGCAGGTTTAGGTTTGGGCACAAATAATTATGCAGAATTATGTGCACTTAAGCTTCTCCTTAGGCTGGCTAGGATGCATAATTTGGATAAAATACAAATTTTTGGGGACTCCCAGCTTGTAATTAATTGGGCATCTGGTAAGTATAAATTACAAAACCTTGAACTAGCCTTGATTCTTCAAGATGTTCACTATTTATCGGATAGTCTTGATTATGTGACTTACAAACACATTTATAGGGAAAGAAATTCCAAAGCAGATTTGTTGGCTAAAGCAGGGGGTAGCATTCATGAAGGTTTTTGGAGTACTCATGAACAGAGAGAGGCAGAATCCACAGAAATTTTTCAGGTTTTCTAAAGCTGTTGTAGCGTGCAGTCTGTCATAGGACAGATTGCTGGTTCTTGATGATTTTTCCAGATATGATGCCATGGCTGATATTGATTGCATTTTCTAGCATTTGGTGATCTCAAGCATCAATATTTAGAGCTTGACTTGCGGGCTGGTTGGCCTCCTATATGGAGTGATGATATAAGTCTGCTAAGATCAGACTTAGTTTTTTTCATGTTTCTATTGCTTTCTTTCTGCTGGAAAGTTTTTTGGTGAACAATATGATCTGATGATTTAATGTATGTAATGTACTTTAGATTTGGATTGTGGATTTGTGCTCTTTCTGAGGCAAATTTTGTAATGACAACTTCTTAGTTGTATTTTTGTAAAATGGACTATGACGGCCATCTACTAAATGTGAATAAAGTATTTACGATTTTTTTCCTTGGAAAAAAAAAAAAGTAAATCAAATGAAAATATGTATCGCAATCATATTAAAAAAAACAAAGCTAAATTTAGCAACGTCTCGTTATCTTACTATAAATTAGCTGCAGAAACATGGATCACCGGTCAAAGTTCGCTAGTTCTACGGATCATACTCGGTATGGGTGCACCCGGACAACCGGTAGTTGGTTTCCCTTTATAAACGCAAGAAATAAGCTAGCTATGGAGCAAACCTCCCTCCATCGGATGGAGGAGGAGCAAAGTCAACATTGACTTTGCTTCTCCTCCGTCCGATGGAGGGAGGTTTGCTACATAGCTAGCTACCTACTTCTACGGTTACTTTAGCCGCCTTTCCAAAATATTTGATTCTCGGTTTTAGCTTTTGCGCTCAACTTTGAATTGTATCTCGTTTTCCATAAATTTTAAAAATTTGATATATCTCACATTATATATATATTTAATTAGATTTTTAGATATTATAAAAAAATCATTTTTTTATAGAGATTTAGATATTATTTTATATTATAGATTTTTTTAGAGTGAATTAAGATTAACTTAAATGTAACAAGTGTACAACCATGATTCATTTCATTGTAGTCAATATGCTTAAATACATCTTGATTGAGATTTAAATAAGTTTTACTTTTTTTTTTTCCAAAGAAAAAATTCGTAAATATATTATTCACTTTCAGTAGATGGTCCAAAAGGTCCATTGTACAATATAATCAACTATAAAGTTGTCAAAATACATCGATATTTGTCTCAAGAGGAGCACACAATATCAGTAACATATCCAGAAAAAACTGATCCAACTGTTTTAAAGTTGTTATTACATAAAGAGTAACCTCAAAAAAAAGAGCATTTCTTTCCATCAATCAAGTCTGATCATAGCAGACTTTTTTTCATCATTCCTGATAAATCAGGTCAGATCTGTGGGAAAAAAATATAGAAGGTGATTACAAGCAAGATAACACAGATCATAACTAGCTGGCTATAATAGTCTCAAACAAGCAAGTACTGAAATGAATGCTGGAAAAGAACACAGCAGCATAAAAAATAGGCCTTCCATGCCTACCAAAGTATTTTCAAAACCATTTCATCAATATAAAAGAGGCCAAACAGCCCACAAGTCATGCTCTCAGAAATGTGCTTGAACATCACCAAAGATGAAGCATAAATCGGCCATAGCATCATATATCCAGAGTAAATCCATAAATCCAAAAATCAAAATCCATCACATAATCCATCATATAATACAGAAAATCCCATGCTTTTCACCATCAAACCAGCAAATAGACCACAGTAACCATGAAAATTTATGGTACCTCCCCAATCTGTAACTAATCTACTTTCTGAAAACCTGGTTTATCCTTGACAGGCCGGGAAGTCTCCTGAACTGATTTCGAGCATGAGCGGAGAAAGTAGCCCTTGCTAACAACAGGAGAGGCCTTACAAGGAGAAACAAACCCCAGATCTTTTATAGATGAAATAGAAGCTGAAGAGGATAGATTTTGGAAGTTACCAATATCATCCAAAGAATTGAAAAAGCTTAACGAATTAAGATCGGCTAAATCAAAATTGGCTAATGGTTCAGGTTCATATGAATTAGATTGCACATCCAAAATATCATTAACAGACGGTCCATCCTTTGCAACAAACTGATTCCCTCCATGAAGATTGACATCAGGCAAGGAGACAGGTTGCACAACCATATTTTCTTTGGCTAATGGATCAATATTGGCTATAGGATCAGGATCAAAAGAAACAGATTGCACATCCAAAATATCGTTAACAGACGGTCCAACCTGTGCATCAAACTAATTCCCTCCATGAAAATTGGCTAATGGTTCAGGCAAGGAAATAGATTGCACATCCGTAATTTCATTAGCAGACGGTCCATCCTTAGCAACCGACTGATTCCTTCCATTTTTTACTCTCCAAACTTTGGAAGAAGAAAATTTATTAAAAGATAGAGAACATGCATTAGCCAAGTGTCCAAACCCATGACATCTATAGCATCTAAAAGGAATACCAAGGTAATCCAGAGGCTGATGAAAGTCACTATTACCCTTTTTAATGACCAGTTCAACAGGCAATCCCAAACAAAAGTCTAACAGGACAAGAACCCTGCCTATGCAACAAATCCCAGAAGTCAGATAAGAAAAATCAGTTTCCAAATGGGATCCCAAGGTATTACCAACAAGTCTGAAGAAATCAGAAGACCAGAATTCAAAGGGTAAGTTTGGAAGTTTGACCCAAATAGGAACTTTGTCATACCTTTCCTTCCTCAGATCAAATAAAGGAGACCAACGCTTAAGAAGAAGGCAATCTTTATCCCATCTCCAAACTCCTGCCAAAATCTTATCAGCATCATCCACAGAAAAGAATTTAAAGGCTATCCATCCCCTTGGTAGCATAAAAATCTCAGGGCTAGTACTGATGCCATCAGTCCAAGCCTTATCAACCCACCCACGTAAAGAATCAGCATTATAATTACGCCTTCCAAACCTCCCAACCAAAGTCAAAGCATTGGTAAGAACAATATCATTTAGAAGGATGTCTTCCCCCAGGGTCATTAAAACAGGACTAATCTTCTTGATGGGTTTAGGCTGCCTCTTTTTAGCCTTAGGATTCCCCTTGCTGATAGAAGAATGAGAAGCTTGCAGATGTGCATTATCAGAATCCAACGATCTGATAGAAACATGATTTACATCCGGTTTGGGAATAAATCCCAAGTCTGCATTTAATCCTTCACTGACCACATGATCCAACCCAACTGCCTTTGGACTGACCAATCATACAATTTCTCTTTTCGAACTGATAATCTGAACCTGAAGGATAACAATCACTAGAACCCTTGCATTTGCATTTCATATAACCCAATGAGTCCGAATGGGGCCCCAAACTCGAAGAGGAAAGCATGTTCCCAGCCAGTAAACTACTCCCATGGAAAATAGGACAATGTCCAATGATCTGCGAATCCAAAGGATAAGTATTGGCTTTCGGGACAGAAAGGATATCCACAGGGAAACATGGATTAGGAGCGATTTCAACCACTTTAGAAACCATTGATATAAACCCCTCCGGATCTGAATTAACAGCTGGAAGACCATTCCCAATACCAACAGGCCCTACTACCAACGACTCAACAAATCCATCTCTCTTTAATCCGCCATCCAAACATGAGGAAACCTGATACCCATTCTCCAAACAATCCTCCCGCAAAGGAGAATAAGACGCAGATAAACGAGAATCCTCACCCAAACCCAACCGGGAACATGACAGATGTCCCTTAGGAGAAGAAACAAATGGACAAGCAGATAAAAGACATGGAATAGGCACAGGAAAATCTGTCTTGGAACGTCCATCCGAATCCAAACAATCCACTGCAATCTTTAACCTATCTAGAACAGATTCATCTAAAGTTTCCAGACCTGGAACAGAGCCCAAGTCTCCCAGATTACACAGAGAAGGCATATAGGACGCTGTAACCCTCTTCTCCACACCCAAATTCTGCTTGAAACAATGCAAGCAACCTGGCGGAGTACGAGCCAGAGATTTCGCCGCACGGAGCGACATTGAAAAACAATCGATCAAATCCCCCAACCCAAACCAAGAACCATCAAACTACGAGAGGGAAACTCTAGATTCCAAATAAATCCGGAATACTCACAAATAAAAAACACACAGGAACAGATAGAGCACATCCACACCAATCCAGGAACAGATAGAACATACCAATCCAGGAACAGAAGGTTCACACCAAGACCAATCCAGGAAAAAACAAAGATCGCCATAAAATAATTACCAGACGATAACTTTAAAGACAGATCGGGCTTACCACTTAAACGCAAAGAGAACCACAATGCAGAATAGTGCTTGCAATTTCAACCTCCAATCTCTGGACACAGCGCATCTGAAACCCAAAAAAGAGCTGAAAACGCAACAGAAGCACATCCCTGCGTCTCAGATGGGTTCCACACGACCGCCAGCAGACCACAACGATCACCACAATCTACGAAATACCTCCTCAATAGCCAAGAAACACCAGGAGATAACGGCCAAGAATAACCAGAAACTCCAAGCAAGCTAATGAAACTCGACCTCCAACCTGGTCCTTAAAAGAAGAGAAAAACACAGTCTATAAACCCGATCAAGACTGCTAAATAACCCACAGAGCAGAGTCAATCAAGAACCCTCCGCATGCATAATCACCCTCTCTGGGAAAATGCGAAGCAGAAGATACCACAAAACCACCTGCAAACCAACAGCCCAAAACTAAAGTCCAAAAGTCATCTTGAACACCATCGAGCCATGGCCCCAGAAAACCGTCGCCATGAGCCAGAATCAAAGGGTAAGCTCTTGGAAAGAAAACCCGAAAACGCAGCAATCTGTGGCGAAAAAACGCACCATCACCATGGAGCAAATGATGGGACAAACGCATCCAGACACCACAATTACAATGGAATCAATATCCAAAATAACGTGGCAATTCCATAAACGCTGGAGGATAAATGCTACGGTCAGATCTTTAAAGAGTAAATTAAAACCAATCCAGGACATACAGGAACAGTCAAATCGCCGCATGTGCGATAAAAAAACTGAAGAAACGCAAGGGAACCACGATTTCAGGTGCAAGCAAAACCCTCCGAAAGCCGAGAGCAACCACCTCACGAAATGAGCTGGAGCCTCCAGAGAAAAACGCAGAAACCACAAAGTAGAATCGAACAAAACCTGGGAGAGCCGAAACTACTTTCCAGAAAAAAAAACTAGCACCTCAAGACAACCAAAGATATTCGCCAAATATAGGCAACTGTCAAAAACTGTGCATAGATGGAACAGAGAAACCAAAGGCTGCAACCAAATCCCCATAAACCTTCCAGAAACCTTCCAACACGCTAAAACGCTCCAAGAAATGCCAGTCAAAATAGCACCAGAAAAATGGGGCCACAGGCTTCAAGAAAAACTCACAAACACCTGTTCGCCTGCCTCCGAAACGAAGCAAAGAATCTCCAACCTAAAGGATCAACGAATGCCGAAACAACCACTGAAATATCCAACTCCATAATAAAGAAAAAACTCTATTACCATGGAAAACCAATACAATCCCCAACCAGACTGCAAAAGGAGATGGGGCTGGATAAGCCGATGGCATAACCCACAACCACAGATGAGATGATAAACCGCCAGCAGCAAAAGAGGCGAAAACGCCTGCTAATGGTTCAAACGCAGGCCAAAAACCAAGGCACCCTCGTTGCATCAAACAAGCCACAGGCTTCAAGAAAAAATCACCTGTTCGCCTGCCTCCGAAAACGAAGCAAAGAATCTCCAACCAAAAGGATCAACGACTGCCGAAACAGCCACTGAAATATCCAACTCCACAATAAGGAAAAAACTCTATCACCATGGAAAACCAATACAATCCCCAACCAGACTGCAAAAGGAGATGGGGCTGGATAAGCCGATGGCATAACCCACAACCACAGATGAGATGTTAAAACCGCCAGCAGCAGAGGAGGCGAAAACGCCTGCTAATGGTTCAAACACAGGCCAATACCAAGGCACCCTCGTCGCAGCAAACAATCATAAACCAAAATAAAACTCACATACCACAAAGACCATGCATTAACTACACAACGAAATACGTGGCAGAAAGACATCGCCAATGATATAAAGCGTCGACAGTACCATAAAGAGCAGCATTAAACCAGCAATCATATCATAGCACGGACAAAGGCCAGCTCAACGGCCAAGATTACATACCAGATGATCGATTGAACGGCCAAGATACTCCATTAAACCTTCACATACGCCAAAACCTTGAACACACTTCTTGGACCATTACCTATTCACCATTACCTCATGGTTTTACTTAAGTGATGGTTAAAAAAAAGGTAACAATAATATTTTATTTATTAAATACTATTTGTTTTATGTTTATATTAATTAATTTAATGTGTATTTGGTAATAAGTTTAATGTTTAGTTTTTGTTCAACAACTAACAATCTGGAAAAAATTAAATGTCTAGCTTTGCTTATCTAAAATTATAGACCACTTTACTTATAGCTATGTTGATTGCATATTTTTTCTAATAAAAAACAAAAACTAAATAAAAAATTACATTAATAAAACAAAATTCAAAATTCAGATAAAATAAAAAGATTATGATAACCTTAATTTTGGGAAAGCGACAAAGAGAAAAGAAAGGTGGAGAGGACATATTCACGGGAGACCAAAACAAATGAGAAGCTTACATAGGAAGGGAACAACGCATAAATATTCTCTTGCTTCACTTAACATAAAAGTGAAAGCCTCTCCTTTTATTTAAATGGGGTAAATAAATTATTTACACGGAAATAAAGCAAGGAATAGTTGAATGTGGAATATTATAAAATTTATAATGCATTCTCAAGACCTAGCGTTATTGTCATTTTGATTGTCGTTTTCCCCTTGCTTTCCTATGTTGGTATTTCCTAAAATATTGTTTGTTATGCATATCATGTTACGGTGTTGTAAAAGTGGTAAACATATACTAAAGAAGATGAGAGCATTTGATTTGTGAATCCTCCTTATGGCCGAAAGGGTTTGCTTCTGGTTAGGGTTAGGGTTTGGCTGCAATGTCGCTTGTACCTTCTGGGACTAGTTTTTAGTGGTGGTAATAGTAATGGTGCTTGTTTTTGGGGATGCTTTGACAGTCTAGAGCCCTGCATTGGTGGTTTTCTTCATGATTGTCGGTGTGTAACTGTTGTTTGGTCATGGTCTAGTTCTTGTGGCATGGAGTTTATTGGTTCTGTTGTCTTGCGAGTTTAGTCGGCCACCTTTTGGGGTTATCCTTGCCATGCACGTTGATTGACCTGGTAAATGCGCGGTTCCTATCCTCTCACATCGGCTAGTTGATTGAGCAGTCTCAACAGACTGTTGGCGGAGACTTTGTGTTTTATCATTCCTTTGCGTGGCTCTGGATTTGATGGGTGTTGTCGCTTTGGTTGACTTGAGCGGTTTGCGGCACCCGACATAGTCACGCGAACATGAGCAGGTACCTTCTGATTTCTCTGTTATTTTATTTTTTTCCTTGTGCTAGGTATGGGGCTTGGTGTAAAAGCTTATTCTAAGGGTTTATGGGCTTATATGCTGGCCACCCCACATGGAGTTCACCCACCTTTCCTAAGGGTTAGTACCAACCATGATTAAAAAGTGGGAATTTTCCTTTTGTTTGCTTATTTTTGTCAGTTTTGGTTTCTGTCGGTAACTCTGGTTGTCAGCATTTTGCCTCCTATCTGAACCTTGACAGTTGTTGACTGGAATCCTGTGAGGTTTTTGCCTTTGGTTGACCGTGTTTTTTGCTATTTCCTAGGGTTTGGTCCTTTGGCTCTTAGCGCTCAAGCGGTCTCTGTTTCTTTGAGTGGAAGTTCTTACTGTCTGTATTGATTGATGCTCTCCCGATGCTTTTTGTGACCTAATCCATGTCCTTTCAGGCTTCCTCATGTCGACCTTGAGAAACCCTAGTGCCTCTTAGGAGACTGGTGGGGGCCCTATGAGGGGTCGTTCACAGAACCTTGGATGTGCCCGCCGGAAGGAAAAATTGCTTAAGGCTCTTGGCCTAAAATGTCGGTTTGTATTGGGTCACAATGTATTCATGGACAAGGTTGATACCCTTTGTCACAGAGCCCTTATTGGAAGACAGGAGTACTACTCCTTGACGAAAGAAGAATGGGTTGAATGGGCGAGCATTCATTGGAAACCTATCATTCACTATGTGCCCACTGTTAGTCTCTTAGCTAATAATTGGCTAGTTTTTGTATTTATTGAAGAGATTGATGGCACCCGCATCTTAGGAAATCTTTGGACTATCCAGAAGGGTTCCCTTGTCTTGAATTGCTGGCATTCTGGCTTCGATCTGCTTACGGAAAGAGTCACTATTCGACACTTGTGGGTTCTCCTTCCTGCATTACCCTTCCCTCTATGGAATAAAGATATTCTCACAGAATTGGCAAATTCGATGGGGCACTTTGTTTCCCTCGAAAATGACATTGACCTGTTATTTGACAAGTGGACTACAAAGGTCCTAGTAGAGCCTAATATTTCTAATGGTTTACTTCCTAAGATCGAGATTGTCTGTGGTGATCATGTTATTACTCAGAGGCTTGATTACCTGAACATGCCCTTCAGGTGTAACTACTACCATGAGAATGGGCATTTGCGCAATTCCTATGCTCTTCTCCGCAAGGGTCGTCCAGTTAAGAGGGGTTTTGTTCTTAGTCCTGGTCCTGTCTCTCCCTCACCTGATGACAGTCAACCCCCTTTGGAACCCTTGGTTTGCTCTCCTAATGATATTTATGTTTCCTCCTCACGAACACCTTATGAAGGTCTATCTAAAGGCAAACTCACGTTTATTGAAGACATAGAAGTATGTGCTCACCACTCCCTCCCTATGACTTCTGTTGTGCCCCTGGAGCAGTCGGTCTTGGAGCCCCACTCTTCTTTTGATGATCCTCCAGAGGAAGGGCCTCCCCACTTTACTCTGGAACATCATCCCTCACTCCCAGATCCCTCTGCTTCCCATACCTCTCTCTCACCTGGCACTTGTAATTAACCTGTGAACACCTTACCCTCCAGTCCCAAAGAAGAGCTTGCATTCATGGATCCCTCTCTCCTAAACTCCCTCTCGATATTCTCTGACAAGTCCCCTATTTCTCCCTCCACGCTCCCCCTAGACTCCATTCGTTTAAAAAATGTGACCAGCTGAAAGGCTAAGAATCCTTCCTTAGTGGACTCGGGCAATTTGGTCAACTATACACCTATATCTTTGTGGTTAAAGAATGCATCTAGATAGTATCGTTCATCTTCATCCACATCACAGGTACTTAGAGCAAGCTCACATGAAGGGTCAGGTTCTACATGAAAATTTTATTCATGAATATTCGGGGTTTTGGAGGGATTTACAAACAAAAATCCCTAGGCTCACTGTTCTCTAATCTAAATCCGGACATGATTTTACTTCAAGAAACTATGTGCAATTATTCTCAGTCGCTCCTTCTTTTTTCAAAATTAAAACCTAGGTGGGAGTTCTGTGCATTAGATGCTACAGGAATTTTAGGTGGTCTCCTTGTAGGGTGGAACCCTCTCCTGGTTTGTTGCAAGGCCTTTTCCTCAATTGCTGGCATTGTGCTCAGAGCTAGCATAAGGGGGATATATGAAATCGTTACCATTATTAACTGCCATGGGCCTTATACCCAGAGAACTGTATTTTGGGATAACATTTTCGCAGGTGGTTTGTTATCCTTACCCAATTTATTCCTGGATGGTGATCTAAATTTCATTATCTCTTTTTCTAAAGTTTGGGGTACTCAAGCAAGCTCTAACCCCTTGGCTTCTTACTTCACCCAGATTATTACTAATAACAATCTGGTTGATCTCTCAATGAACCAACTAGGCCCTACTTAGAGGAATGGTCGTCTGGGGGATGTAGGCATTAGCAAAAGACTTGATCGGTTCTTATTATCTGACTATCTCCTCCCAAGCCTGGATTACTATAGATCTTGGGCTACTCCTTCAGATATCTCTAATCATTACCCTATCTGTCTAGAATGGGGATCAAGACTTACTACCCAGTGTTATCCTTTCAAATTTAATAGAGCTTGGCTCTTGGAAGATGACTTCTATCCTCTGGTTACTACTTCTTGGAAGGCTCCTCTGACCTCGGGTCCTCTAAATCATTTGGACTCTTTCTCTCTTAAACTGGGTAGACTTAAGAGTACAATGAAATGATGGGAAAGGAAGAAAAAAGGTGAAAGGAAACAATTGATATTAGATATAAGTGATGAGATCACTGGCATTTTACAGAAGGACTTTGGTCTACTACTTGCGGTGAATTCAGATAGGCTTAAAAATATACAAGATAGGAAAATAAATCATTGGACTCATGAGATCACTTCGCTGAGACTAAAGAGCAGAGTGCTCTGGATAAACAAAGAGGATGCAAATACTAAGTTTTTTCACTCCTTTGCATCTGCTAGAAGAAATTCTAATGCTATCTAGCCCCTAAATGGTAACATGGTCTTAGAGGATGCACCTCTAAAACAACTTGGGAAACAACATTTCAGTGATCTATTTAAGGATGATAGAACAACAAATATTTCTGATCAATTGAAGGTGATTAGGCTATTCCCCACTCTGACTAAGAAAGAGGATGTAAACTAATTCCTGGCACCTATAACTATTCAAGAAGTGGGCGTTGTTCTTAAGGGCTTCAAGAAAGATAAAAGCCCTGACCCAAATGGATGGTCGGTTGAATTCTTCTTGGATTTTTTTGATCTCATTGGGGAGGAACTAGTCTTGGTTGTTGAATAAGATAGAACTGGAGGGAAAGTTCCTGGCTCACTAAATTCAACCTTCTTGACTCTGATTCCTAAGTGTGACAAGCCTTCTACCTTTGCTGATTTTCGCCTTATCTCGTTATGCAACCTTGTTTACAAGGTCATCTCCAAGATTGCAGCACTTCGTCTGAAGCCTTTACTGAACAGGACTATATCAGCTTAACAATTTGGTTTTTTTAAGGATAGGAAAATTACTGAACCTATTGGCATAACCTAGGAAATATTGCACTCTATTAAAACCAATAATTCTAATGTCATGGTGCTAAAACTTGACTTGGTCAAAGCCTTCGATAAGGTTAACTAGACTTTCCTGAGACTTTTGCTTCTCCAGATTGGCCTACCTCTGATTGGTGTAAATTGGATTATGGGATGTGTTACTAATGCTTGTTTTGCAGTCTTAGTCAATGAAACACCATCTGATTTTTTCCCAGCCACAAGAGGAATTCGTCAAGGTTGTCCCTTATCCCCCTTACTATTCATCTTGATTATTGAAAGTCTCAGCAGGATTATATTGGATGCTCATTAAAAAGGTCTTATCAAAGGATTTCAGTACTCTCATGATCTGTCTATTACTCACACGGTTATTTGTTGATGATGCCCTTTTATTTGGTATTGCTACTATCAGTGAATGGAAAGCATATAAAGATGCACTAGACTTATTTTGCTCAACTATGGGTATGGCTGTCAGCATAGAAAAGCATTCCTTTCTTTATCAGGATGTTGATGAAGATATTCAGAGCCAAATTTCTAAGCTCCTTTCCTACAGTATGGCACCTATCCAAACTAGTTTCAAATACTTCGGTCATCGCCTTAAACCCTTGGGGTATCAATCTTCAAACTAGAGATGGATGGTGGAAATGTTTGAAAATAAGATTAAGAACTGGTCATACCGGTTACCATCTATGGGTGGCAGAGTTGTTCTTATTAGATCAATTCTCACTGGACTTGCTTTGTATTGGTTTTCCCTGGCTAGATGTCCAAAATCTATTCTGAATATGCTGAGGAAAGCTATCTTTTCTTTCCTATGGGGGAGCATTGATGGGCATCATAAATATCACTTGGCTAGCTGGGAAGCGGTCTCAGCCCCTATTGAATGTGGTGGCTGGGATATAAAGAACCCGGAATGGTTTCGGATCTTGCTTAAGTTGAAGAATATGTGACTGCTACTTAAGGGGAATGGCATTTGGAGCCAGATAATTATAACATATAAGTACATCAAAAACAAACCTTTGGAGGATTGGATCCAATACTAGAAGTTCATTGTCAATGGAACTTCATATTTTTAGAATGGATTTATAAGGATATTATCTTGGATTACTTTTCAGCTTGGCTAGAAGGTTGGAAATGGTCTGAAAATCTGCCTGGGAGTTGATCCGATTGCTGGCCTTGACTCCTCGTATCATTTACCAGAGGACCTTAGGGAATATCTGACTGACTTTGGGATTACAAACCTGGTACATGCTCAAAACTTGGAAGGTCATACTCATGGTTTAAATTGTTGGTATTCGGCGACAGACCTCAGCTTCAGAGGTGTTTGGGCTGAACAATGGTCGTATTTTGTCAAAGGCCTATCACATGGCAGCATTAATATTGGAAATCATGATGATTTCTTAATCTGGATGTTTGATAAAAAATATGGAATGGTCTTAGCCAAAAATGCATATGAGCTCATAGTGTCTAAGCATTTGCCTCTGATAAAAGATGGTTTTATCCCTATGGTTTGGGGCTTCAATATACCACAGAAATTGAAGTGCTTTACTTGGATGGCTGTTAATAGGAAAATAAATAATTGGGATAACCTATACAAGAGGGGTTGGTTTGTCCCTAATAGATGTTTTCTCTGCAAAAACGAAGCTGAAATTGTTGACCACATTTTTGTTGGTTGTTCCTTTATTAAAAGGGTCATTCATAGCTTGGTAAGTATGTTTGATTTCCATTTACTTTGGTCTGATTAATCTCTTTAAGAAAACCTATCCAATTGGGTTACAAAGGGTGGGAAGCTTCTGTATCTGCCCTTCTTTTTTATCTGGAATCTATGGAAGACCAGGAATAGCTATATTTTTGACGATAAGGAACCAATAATCTCCAGACCTTGTCATATGATCATGTTAGATGTTGCTTCACATTAGGTGCCTCAAGCAAATATGTCCAAAGTTAGGCTCATTGGTGTTCCTCCTGCAAAATAATTTCCTATGGTGTTTTTTGATGGAGCTGTGACATATTCTATAGCAGGGATTATTTTAAGGAACCATACTTATTTAAAAGTGTATAAATGTTGGCGAATATTACCAATTCTTAAAATGCCAACTATAAAATGATTGGTGATATTTTTCAAAAAATATTTTAATTTCCAAGTATTTTATACCGTTTATATAATAATTTGGCAATTATTAGGGTGAAAAAATTTTACCCCATCAAAATTGGGTGAAATAAGGCTTCAAAAATTGCAAAATGGCAAATCGTTTTTGGGAGAAAAACATGGAAAAATAGCCCACTTGGCTAAAATTCGACCCTAAAATTATCCCTGTTCTATAGGAGGAGCAGGTGTTTGTATTTGGTTAAATGATCAACATTCTCTCTCTATAAAATTAGGCCGTGGGCACAACACTAACACTAGAGTCAAGCTATTGGAGCTCTGGGCATCATTACACATCGCCAAAGATATTGGGTTTCCATACTTACATATCTTTGGCTATTCCTCTGTGATTATAAACTGGGTAAGGGATGAATCCACACTTGCTATGGTGAACTTAGAGGCCTGGTACATTAACACCAAGAAACTCATATCTTTGTTCACCTTTGTGGATTTCAGTCATGTCTTTAGGGAACATAACAAGAGGGAAGACACACTATCCAAGGAAGGGATTATTATGGCTGCATGCCATCTTTCTCTCACTGAAATATGTGAGGATGAAGTTTTTGGGGAGATTACACTCCATCTTTTTTGAGAGAACTGCTCTGGTTCTTAGACTCTTGTCTCTTGACTCTTTATTTGTGAAATTTTTGGTTAAGCTGATTAGATATGTATCTAGCTTTTGAGTGATTCAAGCCTTGACTTGGATATTGTTTCTGGGTTCTTACTATTTTCTTTAGGGACATACTTGACTGATTGGCCTCCTGTGCATTTTATGAGAGGACCCTTACTTTGTATATGATTCCCTGGCTTTGATAGTTAGGTTATGTGGGAGAGATATCTTTCTTGATGTACTGTTGGATGGTATTGGCTCCATATTTTTTGGATTGCTGTATTTTTGATGATGTACCCAGTTCCTTTGATTCAATAGATTAGCAAGGAATGTTTTTTGGGTCTAAAAAAATACACTAAAGAAGATGGTAAATTTAATAGAGTAGAATTTTTTTTATCAATCAAAATCATTATCTAATAAAGGTCAATTTTGTGATAAAGGTCAATTCATAGTAAGTGGTCCATGAAAAAAATTAATCTTATAGATTTTTAATATTAATTTTAAGTGGAAAAAGGAGATGTGAGGAGTTGTATGTAATATTGAAGGACATGTAGAACTCGATTACATATTTGGACAAGGATATCACTTAATAGTGAAGTAGAGAATTTAGCAACATACTAAGGCTTTGACAAAGAAAAAAGTATTTGATAAAATAATAGTAATATGTGATTCCATTTTCTAGTTTGTATAAGCTCAAAATGCAATGGAGGATGTCGAAGCCAACATGGGAGTGCATTTAGCACTTCGATTTATAAATATCAATGGGAAGCACTAACCTTCACACCCCTCCCATAAATCTTGGATTTATGACGAGGAATTTACAAATTCCAATGCCAACCATGCGCCTTGGAAATAATGGGTAGTTAATATATCGACGCAACTCATACCATATTACCTCCAATATTGTGAGTGAACTTAGGAAAGGTTCTCCAAACATTCAAAAGATGGAATGTGTGTTAAATAATCTACAATTTCTAAAAGGATTTTTTGTTTTCTCCTTGTTGTGGTTTCTTTTACTTTCCACGTGCTTGGTTCTTATAGCCTCCACTTAGTAAAGGTGACATACTTTGGGGTAGTCCTAGATAGCAAGGATTTGGGTGAACTCTTAGAGACACCTCTAATAGCACAACATTTACCCTCTTACTTGAAACTGTAGATTACTACCATTTTTGCCATGTAAATGTTACATTTTGTGTGACTTGTGTGAGGTGCAACACAACCTCCACGAATGAAAAAGAAGTAGTAAAGGCTCAATACATGTGGAAAACTCTACCAGTAGATGGATTCGATGACAAGATGAATGAGAGCGCAATATAAGGGTGGAGAACTCAACTCATAATGACTATGAAATGAAGAAATTGACTCAATTGTTAGAGAAACATGGAAGAATTATCTACTTTCATGATTATTCCCCACGAACATGAACTAGAATTAAATACCTAGCTTGGATAATTGGAATTACAAGTTAATAAAGTTATATGGCATTTACAAATGCCTTAGACAATAATTCATCCACTTTGTCCTTAGGCTTTTGTGTCAATTGGAGACCCTTCGTCCAGCAGAAGCACATAAACTTGGTTTGATAAAAATATGAATGTTTAAATAAATGATTGTTGATTGAATGAATGACGAAATACAATGAATAATGGCCTTTCATTTATAGTCCTTGATGTGACCATTCATGTAAAGTCTCCTCTTTATGAATGCACCTTTTCATATATTAAATTCACAATTGGTCACATTTGGTTCTTTTCCTATGGAGGATGTGATGGTCACCACACAATCAAACCTGACTCAGGATTAAAGGATTCACAAAATCTTGGAAAAACAAACCTTCCAAAATTATAAGTAAGATCTTGAGAAGGTAGAAATGAAACTTTTGAATCATATGGAATCACTCAAGAGTGATATGATTAGTGCAGAAACTATGGAAAAAATTAACACTTTGGAAAAAGAATAAAACTAGATTGCTAGCTTGGAAAGAAGCAAAATGGAAGATGAAAAGGTGTGCCCTTTGGCTCTCAAAAGGTGAAAACAATGCAAATTTTTTCCATGGATAGGCATTGGGCAAGAAATCTCTCAACACCATGTAGAATGTATAAGATCATATTGGTCAAGAATGCAAAGACTTCCTATCAATCTCTTTAGTTGGTGTCCATCATTATAAATTACTTTTACTGAACCCCAAAGAGAAAATATTAGGGACATATTTTCCCCTTCTTCCTTATTCCTCAGTTTGATCACTAAGGAAAAATCATCTACTCTACTAGAAGTAGTAACCAAAGAAGAATTCCACACAACCCTACTCTCCTTCTAGCATAAAAAATATCTCATACCGGATGGGTGAAATGTTGAGTAGTTCATTGGTTTCTAGGACATAATGGTAGAGGATCTCACTGCAATGGTTGAAGAATTGATATCTTCAATTAAAATACACCCCTCGTTCAATACCACCTTTATAGCTAGCATTCTGAAGCATAATATCCCTTCTAGATTTGGTCACTGTCTCCCTATTTCCATCTATAATTGCATATATAAATATATCTTAAAGGTCATAGCTAGAAGACACAAACCCATGCTTTCTTGTAACTTATCCTTTCAACAATTTGGCTTCTTAGACCATAGAAACATTCATGATACCATTGGATTTGCATAGGAATCTATGCACTCTATCAACTCTAAATCACTAAAATTTGATCTCTCAAAGGATTTTGATAAGGCCAAGCTTCAAACGGGTTATCCTAGGCTTCTCCTTGTGCATCAACAAACACCTTTTGAGAGCAGAATCAGAGGGAAAACACACTAAAAAAGGAGAGATTCAACTTAATCAAAAGTCACATGATTGTAAGGAACACTGATCACATTGGGTTCTATCCTCCAAGGAGATTCAAATTAGTTAGTATTTCTTTGTATTTACCCTTGAAAGTAAGTCTCTTACATAGGAAATTGTTTGAAACAAACAATGAAAGGCTTGTGAAGGTTGAGACGATGTCTCCCATAAAATACTTTTAAATTAATTTCATGAAAGGGTATAGATCACAGATCAATAACAATAAACAATAAGCAAGATGCAAATATTAAAACACATTATAACAGAGATACAAATATAATGTGGTTCACCCAAGATGGGCTACATCCACATAGAAATCACCAGTCCTTTATTATTATTTTGTCCAGCAAAATAAATGGATACAACCTGAAGCAACCCCATTGCATTTCCTCTTCACTCTCTCACAGTCTCTCTCACATGATCATAGAGATTGATTTTACACTGGTACAATACAATACACAGATGTATTACAATGTCGTCCTTTTATAAAGGGAATACCATGGGAAAATACAATGGGCTTCCCAAAATCATGGGCCCATAAATCACCCATTATTGACCAAGTCATGACTCTAGAATTACAACATTTTACAAGGCTTTTTTTCCTAAATTTTCACTACGAACCCCCTCTAGGGGTGGGCTCCCAAAATAGTCATCTTCCCCCTTGGACCCCCCTGATGACTATAGTGGGGGGGAATTCCCCCCACACATCCCTTGTCAAGTGCTTGGATCCAAAGATAGTTGAAATAACATCTCCGAATAAGGAAGATCGGGCTCCACAACCAATAGTCATTCAGAGATCATTTGGTTTAAAAGATAAGTATCTAATCATCTACGAATGTTATGATTAATTATGTGCTTGCTTATTATTAAATTATCATTTATGCTTGTACCTGTGAATGAAATTGCATGGAATTGTATTCTTGTTTCTTGTTGAATTGTAAGAAAAGATATTGTGGTTGTGTATGGTGTCAAGCCACTATTTATATTATTCCACTATGTGATTAAATGAATGGATCAAAACAAAATTGGACATCCACGTTTGAAATCTAGAAACGTATTTGAGTACCCCGTGGTATCAATAGTGTAAAGAGGTTGTTGGGTATGCTATAGGAGGGATCATTAATGTCAGTAAGTAGTGCAGGATAAAAATGATTGATTCATTAAATGTCAGATGGTGATTCCACATGAGCTATCCTCGATACAGTCAACTTGGGGTGTAATGGATATTTAATTAGGAAAAGAAAATATGGATTGATGTGACATATCATTGGAGAAAAAATAACCGAAGATGTTGGGTCCCCCCGCCCATAATGGTTTGAACTAACTATCAAACAACTGGATGAAAACAAATGACTAGAAATGATAAATTCAAAATTAAAAGGTTACAAACCTAACTCTTTACTATCTCCTTCCTAGTTATAGGAGTGTCATCTTGCAGAATTATTAAGCAGAGATATAGGGTTTTAGGTATTCTCCATTCACCCATCCTGGTATGGGAATACCATAGAGTTGTGCTAGCTTAACGGATCCCGAATCTATGATTTATGCAACAATAAAAGGTACACAACATAAATATGATTTTTTCCTAGATGTCCCGAGAAATTATTCTCATAGAGTAAAAATTAGTCTCCTTAGTTAAATTGTTAATGCTTGATGTGTTAGTCATGCCGAGATTTTCATTAGTCCTCCTACATTGTTGTGTGATAATTATCTAACAAGCAGGATTCTTCTAATTCCATCAATTCTGCAAGCCATTCTGTAACCGCAACCTTCTTCAGTCATATGTGTTGCATGTGTAATGTAAAGGTTGGGAACCACAAATTCCATTGGAACTATTACTTCTCTACCATATACCAGCTAGAATAGAGTATGTTTGTGGATTTTCTTTTGTGGTGGTCCTATATTCCTATAACACAACTAGAATTCTATCATCCCAATCACCTTAGTTTGTGCAACATACTTTTGTTAGTTTGGTCTCCAAAATTTTGTAGAAGGTTTTTGTTGTGTTGTTTTCTTGTGGGTGGTACGGACTGCTTTAGTGGTGTTGTATCAAGAACTCGTTTGTTAAGTTTATAATATAGGTATTGATGAATTGTGCATTATGGTAACTAGTGAGGCTTCTAGGACATCCAAACTGAGTGGCGATATTTTTGTAAATGAATTGAGTTGTTGTTTTTGTGGAGCAATCTCCTACTAGTATTGCTTTGTCCCATCTTCTCAGGTAGTTTGTTGCAATAATTATGTAGTGAGATTTGGAGTGTTTATCAAGAGGACTGATAAGGCCCACAAAATAAATTTCCCATTTATCAAATGGTTGCAATGAATGTATTGGTCAAAATGGAATGTCTTATTCTTGAGAATACTTACCCACTCTTTTCAAATGTCTCATTTTTTGGCATAAACCTTTGCATCCTTAAACATTGTGGGCCACCATAGCCTATCTTGGAGAATATTTCTTCTGGTGGATTTTCCACCAACATTCCAACCCACAAAAATTGGTGTGGAATTCCCACAACATATTTTTTCATTCATGATATAAGACACATCGGTGCAAAATTACACTAGTTCCTAGTTTGTAGAGATGTTATGCAATCAACTAATATTCCATAGCTCATACAACAAAGTGGATTTTATGGGTTCTTTCTTGGTTGTGAGGAATAATGTGATCTCTTCTAAAGGATTGAGAATATATTTTGCCCTGAAGGACACTAAATCTGGTAGTTGATCATCAACAAGTCCTTCAGCTTCCATTATTTCTATTCATGATAAGTGATCAACTCCATAGTTGTGTTTCACCAACTTCACTATTACTATATGTTGGCACAAAATTAAACTAACCTAGGTTCATACCACAACATACCAATAAAACCCAAGATATCAACCTGACAATGTTTTATCCCCGTCGGCAACACCAATAGAGAAGATGAGGTCTCACTTGGGGTACCTATGGGAATTGTAGAAACCAAGTTTCCACATTAGTGAAGGGGATCTTCACCACACAAAACATTAACATAATTGAATCCAACACTTCAGTAACTATGAGAAAAACACAAAGGAAGGTCAACCACATTAACCATATTCAGAACATTATAAATAAACAACACTATATTATTGCATTGATTTATTCATCCACAGTTGTTCAATCATGTATTGGAAAATAACATAAAACAACCACACAAAACATCATACACAGTAGACAACAAAATTTAATGTGGAAACCAAATATGAAAAAAGCCACAAAAGTGCTCGCTTATTAGATAGAGTTGTAGATTGAATGCTTTAAGTCTATGCACACAACCTACAAACATCTCTCATCATATGCATTACATCATATCTGCGCACACAGCCTCCAAATCAACCTCAAAAATTGTGGCTCAACTTACTCTTCGATAGGGACATTACATTATTCTTTGACAATTACATAAACTTATTATTCTCTCACCAAAAAAGGATAATCTCAAGCTAACCCCAAAAATATTGACTCGTTACATATTTATAGGCTATAATGGTTGTTCGTACAATCCACGTTCACTACCCAATCCCATAAATGTAAGTGGAAAAACACACTAACCAACTAACCAACCTTTTGGTTGGATTACATCAAAACCGTTAGATTTCCTTATTCTTCACTTGGATCGTCAGGATTGATTGCTTCCTTGCTCACCTTGTCGCGGTTTTCTTCACACTTCAACCAAAAACCCAAAACTGGTACCCAAATTTGCTAAAACAAAAATAGGGCCAACAAGACCCCAACACTCACATGTGGCTCGTCCTGAGCCACTTCAGAGTGAAAGCACTGATGTGTTCTACTTCAACTGAAAGTCCTAGTAGACTTTCTTCACTTTCTCAAACTTTGTTGAAAATATTCTTTCAATTTTGTGTCTTTGTCAACATCTTCAAAATTGAGATGTTATGAACTTTGCATCTCAGCAACTACCAAGTCCTTCTTGATTTCTTCATGAACTGGACCAATGGTCACAGTTAATTGCTCCGCATATGTTTCTAGCACTACAACACAATTTGTTCGTCTTTGCTACTGGTTCCATCACTTATTAACCTACTGTTTTAATACTTTATGCTCAACAACCTTTCTCATCTTCTCAACTGGTGGCATAGTCCTTAATGAACTACGTAGAGTCCAAATTTTTTTTTTGTTACACTAAGTTTTTCAGTAATGTCTTGCAACTCAACATCCTCCAACAAGGATCCCCAACCTTGGGAAACCTCCTCATACACCTGGGCACAATACACGTTGGCCTCCTTAATTCCTTGAGCATCCCCCTGAACTTGTGTTTGTTGATGTTCCATTACTTTTGGCGAGGTATTGGGTACTAGCTTAGCCTCAAGCTCAACATTTTTTTTTTATCGAAATTCAATTTTAACTTCCCCTAACTTGATTACTTTTTCTTCTGGGATCATATTTGGTACATTCCCCACTTATGGAACATCTCAACAAGGGGAGCCCTATAGCATTTTCCAGCTGCTACCTATCTTATTGTAGTTTCCCTTTTTGTTGGTTTTGTTCCACCAATGGAACTTCCATGATAGTCACCTAATTCTTTGTTTGGTTTATTTGATCATAGACCAACTACTCCCTTGCCTTGATTTATTCAGTTTCCTTGTGCAGAATGTTATGCAAAATGAACATCAACACTATAGAAAGTTCAAGGTCGATGTACCCCATACCATGTATAACATCATTCATTTATGCATTCCCAAAGTCAAGCGCTTGAGGCATTATCTCAAACTTATGATATTTCTTTTATGTAATCACCTCTGCATGTCAATCATCAGATGGCCCCATGTTTTCCTGCGTCAACTCCTTCCTACTAACAACAACCTGCACTTCCTTCACAGTTTTACATAGGGCCTGAAGTAGGTCATAGTCACCCTTAATAATTTTAGTGTTATGTTCATCATATTTCTATCGATTCCCTTGGAAAATTCAACCATCTTATCCACCAAAAGGTTGTAATCATCATCAATCAAGTCGATTGGAGTAGTGTCTTTAACATCCTTTTGCTTCTTACATGCTTTTTTCTACATCTCCATAGCTTTCTGCTTGTATCCCAAATCCATATCCATCGGTGTAGCACTCAAGTCCTGTTCATTGTGATGATGTGGGATAGGTGGGTTTTCTTCATCTTGATGCCCTCCCGGCTGGGTCCCATAGGTGCCTTCCTGTCATGGATAAACTTCAACAGATAACTGTTCACCTGACACTGGATGTTTCCACTCTTTTGGACATTCTCAAACAATAGCATTAATACTTTCCTTTGATGACCAAAATTCTATTGTTATCCATTGGTTCGACATGCCCCATCACGATGGAATAAAAATGTGGTGGCCCCCCACAGTAAACTTCATGATGTTTCCATAACATTGCATAGTAGCAACTTCGATCCTTGGAATCTTATTTGTATGATGTTGCGGTCCTTTAGTATGCATGAAGAACTTTACATTATTTTCCATTTGCATTCTGTTGGTCTTAGAGAACCATAAGTTCTAATAGCGGGTCCCTCAATAGGGGACACTAATATACATACCCTAGTATTTTGGTGATTCTAACCAGACAACAAAAAAAATTAGAGCTAACAGCCATGAATAACTAAATGGAATACCTTTTTCTTAAGCATCGATGACATCATTCAACAACTCATTCAATAAGAATGTTTCCTAGTTCATCTAAACACCAACATTACACTGCTTTGCCATAGCTATGACCCCAACAATACATTGATTTGGCCTCATCTTCTGCAACAACTTGATTGAAATAAACTTGGCCGCGAATTGAACAACTTGGTCATTAAAAGAGGTTATTTCAAATCCCCTCTTATATCTGGCTAGTCCATACTTCTCTTTCATTTGTGTAGCCAAATTCTTGTCTTGCTCCTTTCCAACAAAGAACTGCATTGGTTCAACCCTAAACTTAGGAAACCCTATAATATTAGTAATTAAGTCGACATTGACAGAAGCCTTGGTATCTATATAGATACACCAACCATGAAAACACACAAGTAATTAATTCAAATTCGATGACTGTTACAACTCTATCTTGCACGAGACACTTTGAACAATTGACACACAAATTCTAGACGGAATCGAGAATTCCCTTTTTTAATTGATTAGAGTATGCAGATAACCTATCCAATCATGTGGTTAGTTACTATGACTAGATCTTTGCAATGATTACGAGGGCAGCATCCAATCCAGTCACACGATCAAACCCTTTTCAGTTATTTACGAAAACTTTCTAGTAACCCCTCCACTATGTATGCCATAAAATATGTCATTTAATGTAAATTAATTATCGAATTGATAGATCAATAGACCAGAAATACCGAATGCAACCCAGGACTAGCCCCGATAGACAATAAACTTCAACAACATGGCTAATACATCAACTAACTGCAACACAACATACTCTGACTTGCATAGAAGATATATATATTCTCTTTTTTTTTTCTCTTATATACAACTTCAATCGACAGAAGGTTGGCTATCCTGATAAGGTTTTAACCAGCTCCCATTCACTAACCCTTCTAGGGCACCCCATCTAACTTTTGCAATTGAACTACACCCCCCTCAATAATGAAATAACAACATATGGTCTCGACCAGTGCGTTTAAATCTTACTAGGATGCTTTAGAAACTTATTGTCGTAGAGAAGAACTAAATCCCCTCGTTGAAGTGCTTCCTCTTGATATGTATGTCATGCCATGCTTTCTGTTGTTCTTTTTCAACTTGCTAGTTAAATCTTACAATGAAGCGATCTTCCTCTAATTGTAATAACAATGAAAATCACTCATCAATAGCACTAGTATCACACATACCAATGAAAGCATCTATCCTTAGTCTAGGCACAATATATTCCATAGGCATGACAACCTCTTTTCCATACACTAACCTAAATGGGGTCTACCATGTCATTTTCTTATAAGTTGTTCAGTAAGCCCACAGTATTGCAGGGATTTTTAAAACCTAGTCATCACAGTTCACATTACAAACTTTGGTCAATGCATTCTCCAAAATATTTAAAAGGCCTCGACAATACCATTCGCATGTAGATGGTAAGGTGTACTCTTTTTTGGTGTATCTAAAATTCTTCGGTCAAAGATTCAATGGTTCTATCAACAAAATGCATACCTTGGTCACTTAATAAAATTTTAGGACATCCAAACCTTGTAACCACATTTTCAAACAAAAATATTGCAGTAGTTGTGGTCATACAATCCTTCACAGGGGCAGCTTCATCCCACCTAGTTAAATAATTGGTTGCAGTTATTATATAACAAGCCCCATCATTCTTACATGGTGGGTTAATGGTTCCCACAAATCCCACAACCCACTTATCAAACGCCTGCAATGATACTTGTGGAACCAAAGGCATTTCATCACGTCTGGATGGCTTTCCCATTCTTTGGAAAACATCACAGTTCTTGCAATATTCAGATGCATAAAAATGCAATGTAGGCCACCATAAGCACACTCACAGTATCTTCCTTGAAGTTGATTTCCCCACATAGCGGCCTCCTTCCACCCCATCATGAGATTCATCTAAAATTAGTGATCATTCATGTTCTAAAACGCAACAACCTATGATTTCATATGGTCCCATTTTGTATAACTTTCCTTATATCAACTAGAAATATTCATATTCTACAACTAGTTGTTTCTTCTTAATTGTGTTGTATCCATCTGGTGTGTTCCCTGTGGAAAAAAATTCAATAATATCTTCATAGTAGTTGTCAACCACATTTGTTGTGAAGAGTTGTTCATCCAACAGAATATCATCTAGGTTGGTTGGCTCTTCCCATGTCTCCAACTGTGACAAGTGGTCAAGTCCAACATTCAACCTCCTTAGCTTAAAAACAATATCAAAGTCAAATTATTGGAAGAGAAGGAGCCAACAGTATATATCCCCCCCAACACTAGCTTATTAACCAAATACCTAAGTGTAGAGTGATCTGTGAACATCTTAAAATGGACCCAATAAATAATGTTGGAACTTCTGTAGGGCATAGACCATCACCAAACCTTCTCTTTCAGTCGTTTTATATTTCTTTTCAGCAGTCGATAACTTCCTACTTGCAAATGAAATCAGATAGTCAATGGATCCCTCACTTGATTGTGCCAATACTACACCAAGAGCAATGAAAGATGCATCGACATGAACATG
The DNA here is from genome assembly GCA_001517045.1 of Pseudotsuga menziesii. NCBI lineage: Eukaryota > Viridiplantae > Streptophyta > Pinopsida > Pinales > Pinaceae > Pseudotsuga > Pseudotsuga menziesii. The sequence continues at coordinate 343,356 of LPNX010839682.1, forward strand.
AAATTATTTTCGCTAGTCTAGAAAGACTAGAATGGGAGCTAAAACCATATTTTCCTTGGGTGCGTCAAGGATCTTATGGCATTCTTCATTCCATTGGAACTTTGCATCCTTCTTCAATAACTTTTCCATCGGGGTTGTGATTTCTGCATAACCTTGTATAAACTTGCAATAATAACCAATATTCCCTAATGTAGTTCTCAACTTCTTGACTGACATGGGTGGTGGCAAGTTGACAATAATAACGATATTCATTGGACCCATCAATATTCCTTCTTTGCAAACAACATGGCCCAACAAGATGTCAAAAGTCACACAAAATATGCACTTTTTCAAGTTTAAGGAAATTTGAAATTGCCTACAACGCTCTACCATCATTGAAAGACTCTCAACATGATCTTAACCGTTCCATATATTTTCCAGTCATCAAAGTAAACTTCTATAAATTTATGAAGAAGTTCTTTAAATGCAACAACCATTATCATGGAAAATACAGTAGGAGCATTCTTAAGGCCAAAATGAATTACCATGTATTGAAAGCATCCCAACTATGTCTCAAAGGTGGTTTTATGTCGATCCTCTTTCACGATCCTAATCTGACGGTATTTGGAAAACCCATCAGTAAAAGAGTAAACTTCTTTCCTACCAACACTCTCCAACACTTCATTCATAAAAGTAGTAGGGAAAGGATCATGCAGACAGGCGCCATTTAATTTCTGCAGGTTGATACAAATACACACTTTCTCGGTTTTCTTATCTTGAACGACCATAGGGATGATCCACTTTGATTCTTCGACATGTTCAATAATTCCTACTTTCACCTGTTGTTTATACCTTAGGTTCAATCGATAAGGTCTCTGCTTCACTGGCTTAGTGTCTGGTTTTAATGGAATATTCATCTCACCTAAGTCTCCTACGATTCCCTTCATATCATAGAATTTTGTCGAGAACAAGTCTTGAAATTCATGTAGTAAGTCGATACTTTTGCTGACACTCTCATCATCCCAATAATCACCAATATTTTACAAACTTTGGATTTTTCAGAGGAATCAATATTTACCTTCTTAATCTTTAGTGGCTTCAAGAGTTTTTCAGATGATATACCAAGCCCCTCTGATGCTCGGTTTCATTTACATTACGGGATGTGAAAATCTCATGGATCATCATCCTCAGGTTCTCCTGAAATATTATAACACTCCATCAAGTTCTAGACTGTCACAATCCAATGTGACAGGTTCGATATATGTATTGAGATTTCTTCAAAAATATTGGCCTTAATCACTTGAAGAGCAACATCGATCAATGGAATCTCATCATCATATCTAAAAGTGTGCTTAAAACTATTGGCAATCTCACCCCAGTCAGCAGTACCTCGTCATAGTTCGAGTGACGTGTACCAATTTCTTGGTATCATATCTAACATGTTTATAAACATATGTACCCACTTGTGCTTTGGTACCACTTTCCAAGTTGCAGTACAGGCATTGATATGATCGACAAGACTTTCCATCCCTGTATAATTTTCTCCAATATCGAGAACTCCTTCCCTAAAGAAAATCTATAGCAATCTTCAACATTGTGGCCTTGTTAATATAGTTTGTTTATGAACAACCCACCACCTTATTGAAGTAGCTTTCAGTGCTGCATCTAAAGCTAGTGGTCATTGTTCTTTTGGAACCTTAATTTCAAATTCAGTCAGGAATACATCTAAGTTAGGTAATCCTTCATAGGTAAGAAAATTACATCCCTCAGTGCCCACCCATCATAGGGACTTGTGACCCAAGCACATCTCCGCATAGAAGTTCCATGTAGACGATTTTTCCAATTTTTCAACGATTCTCCTGAATTAGACGAACATGAACTGACACTCCACCAACTTAAATTACCATATGTTGTCGGATTAACATAATCATATAGTTGGGAAGATACATTGTAGATATTATCCAAATAATCCTCATGATACTCCCCCTGGATAGGTTCCCTGTACCATTGTCCTTTCATCGAATCTAAGTGTAGTTATCACATGAGTTCAGAGGAATTTATTAGGAGTTCGAACTATTTTATTAGGAGTTCTACTCTTACACGACTGCACATTAGCTAGACTCCTAGATGCCAAATGCAGTTGGACTAAGCCGTAAGTAATTAGAGTTGAAGTTAAGCTAATAGTTGTAGAATCATTGGAGTTAAGCTAATAGTTGTATCTAATAGTTAAGCTAGTATAAATCTATTGTAGTTAATAAAAGAGCTATGAGTTATTGTGATTTCTAGCTTCCAAATGGAGTTCGACTAAGCTTATGCACATTAAGTGGAATAACAATTGGTAGGTGGAGTTCGAGTGTCACATGAGTTGCACAATACCATGCCACTAAGTGCAGTTATCACACGACTTCAGAGGAATTTATTAAGAGTTCGAACTATTTTATTTGGAGTTCGACTCTTACATGACTACACATTAGCTAGACTCCAAGATGTCAAATGCACTTGGACTAAGCCGTAAGTAATTAGAGTTGTAGTTAAGCTAATAGTTGTAGAATCATTGGAGTTAACATAATAGTTGCATATAATAGTTATCCAATATAACTTTGATTAGAGTTGAAGTTAAGCAAATAGTTCTAGACACATTTGTGTTAAGCTAATAGTTGTATCTAATAATCGATGGAATTAAGCTAGTAGTTGTATCTAATAATCGAATAGTTGAAGATTAATTTTAATTTTTACAACTATCACTAACTCTACTTATCACATGTTAATTAAATTATTTTTTATTTTTTTGAAATTATTAATTATTAATATTATACGATACTCATATAATCAATCTGGACAGTACACTTGTCTCATTCTTGTCGGTAGATGAAAAAGCATAGATGGGAGTCCACCCCAAAATTCTAACATATATACGCCTACTGACGTAAATATTTTTTTTAAAAATTGTAATAAAAAAAGACTAATTCCAAAGTTCCATTAATAAAACAAAATTCTCTTGAACTTTGATAATTAAAAAAAAATTATGCGAACCTTAGTTTTGGGAAGGCGACAAAGAAAAAAGAGAGGTGGAAGAGCACATATTCACGGGAGACCAAAACAAATGAGAAGCGTACATAGGAAGGGAACAACGTATAAATATTCTCTTGCTTCGCTCAACATAAAAGTTAAAGCCTCTCCTTTTAATTAAATGTGGATAAATAAATGATTTACACGGAAATAAAGGAAGGAATAGTTAAATGTGGAATATTATAAAATTTATAATGCATTCTCAATCCCTAGGGTTATTGTCATTTTGATTGTCCTTTTCCCGTGCTTTCTTAGTTGGTATTTCCTAAAATATTGTTTATTATGTATATCATGTTAGGGTGTTGGGTGTTGTAAAAGTGGCAAACATCTCTTAAAGAAGATGGTAAATTTAACAGACTAAAATAGTTTTTCATCCATCAAAATCATTATGTGATAAAGGTCAATTTAGAGTAAGTGGTCCATGAACTAGATTAATCTTATAGATTTTTAATATTAATTTTAAGTGGAAAAAGGAGGAGTGAGGAGTTGTATGTAACCTTGAAGGATATGTAGAACTATATTACACACTCAGATAAGGGATAACACCTAATGCGTTCTTTGTTCTAGTCTTTGTGGTTGTTTTTCTGGCATTTGTGTTCCTTAGTTATTTGGTAACAATGGTGTTTATGTTGTTTAGGCATAGCTCTTTACGATGGTTGGTGTCGGTCTCTATGATTTTTCTGTTGGGTTTCTTGTATGTTTGATATTGGGTTCTTGATGTTTTATCCTGTGATGTGGGGTTCTGTTTTCTACTATTATTTCTTTCTGACTTTCTCCCTCTCAGATTACTGTGGTGGTTTCCCATCTTTTCGAGGGACGATATAGAACTATCAATGTTATTTCTATTTAACAACCGGTTAGGTGTGGACGAGGGAGGGTCAGATTATTGGAATCTTGTGTGTTTTATGATTTCTCACAAGGTGCAGAGCTCTTTGCTGACAAAGGAGGGGAAGGAACTCCATAGAAGTTCATCTTCAAACCTGTAACCGAGCTTATGGCATGCCTGAAGGCCCCTCTACACAACGAGAGGATGCCCGTGCTTACACTAGTACGTACTATACTGCCACCTTTGAGTCTTGGCAGCTGGTTGCCCTCCTTCCATTCTATTCCTTTTACCAAGAACAGGCTCATAAGACCCTCCATCGTGTTGGGATTAGAAGCAATTCCTCTTTCTATCACAGTTTCTTCCCTGCTTCAAGGAGTAGCGCCCTGGTGGTGTGTTTTTTCGTCTTTGTTTTATCGGTGGTCTGGGGTCTTGTGACCTTCGGTTGTGGGATTGTTTTAGTGTTAGTGACTAGATTGTCTTTTGCTCTGAACTTGATGTGTTTTTTGCTATTTTTTCTTGGACATTTCCGTCTTTATCTGGGGTTTCTCGTCTTTTATGCTATGTTGGTATATGCTATCTTTCTTTCTAACAGGAGTTAAGTCTCTAGTAGTTTACAGACCTAGTACCAACCTGTTGTCAAAAAGTGGGAATTTTTCCCATGAAGAAGTTTTCTACTTTGTTTTTCTTGGGTGTTTTTTCTGCTGGAGGCTGGTGTGGGTGGTTGTTTTAGGTTTTTTCTATTGTGGTATTGAGGATGGGGCCTTCCCTGACACATTCCCTGGGTTATCAGTCTAAAACTAAGGTCCACGTCCACTGTTCAAAGTGGGTTTCACCATCTGTCAGTAATCATCCTGAAGGTGGTGAAGCTTCTCCTACGAGTACTCCTCATGTGTCGGCATGCAGATGTCTGACCACCCATGGGGGGGCAGTCGCAACCTTTTGGACTCCTGTGGGACTAAAGTGACTTCAAACAATGTGGTTCATCTAGATTTTGAGAAGGTGAAACCTGTGCGTCCAGTCTGTGTGTTGGGGGGTGATGTTACTATTGATAAGGTTTATGTCCTATCTCAGAGGGCTCTCATTGGTAGATTTGAGTGCGTTCGTCCTTCTTGAATGCACTTTTTGGCTTGGGTTTGGGAAGTGGGGAATCCTATTCTTAAATCTGTTCTGAAGGTTTTGACCTTGGTAAATGGGTGGGTTTTGTTTCAATTCTTATTGGTTGAGGACAGGGAGGTCATCGATTCTCAATATTGGATTTTGGGGGTTGGCTCTCTAGTTCTGGGTAGATGGCATGTGGGTTTTGATCCATAGACAAAGCGTCTGCTTCATAGGCATTTATGGGTCTTGATACCAGATTATCCGATCCAATGCTAGAATTTGCAGGGTTTTATGAAAACGGCCAGTTCTCTTGGTACTTTCATTTTGATGGAGGATGAACATCTCTTTGGTTGTGAATGCTCCATGCCACATATGCTTGTGGATCTTGATGTTTCAGAGGGTCTTCCGGTGGATATGGAGATTATATGGGAGAAGGGGTCCATCATTCAGAAGTTGGACTATTGGAGAGTGGCTTTTTGTTGTCATACATGTCAAGAGACAGGGCACTCCAAGGCTGCATGTCATTTGTGTGGTGGTTCCTCTGCTGCTGGTTTTAATGGAATATTCATCTCGCTTAAGTCTCCTACGATTTCCTTCATATCATAGAATTTTGTCAGGAACAGGTCTTGAAATTCATGTAGTAAGTCGATACTTTTGCTGACAGTCTCATCATCCCAATAATCACCAATATTTACATACTTTGCATTTTTCAGAGGAATCAATATTTACCTTCTTAATATTTAGCGGCTTCAAGAATTTTTCGGATGATATACCTGTTAGAATTTTATCATTCAAGCTAGCATTATGATCTTAGGATCTTTAACTGAGAGAATAACATGCACAACAATAAAACACAAGACACAAGAGACAAAGAATTTTCCTCAGGGAAACCATAAAGGAGAAAACCCCGTAAGTTTCTCAGAGATAGAATCAACACCAAAAGTAAAACCAAAAAACATAAAGATGATCTCTCGATAGCAGCAGTCTCTCTCTTGTCCCAGCAACTTCTCCTCTCACTCATGCGCCCCAATGAGTGAGTGTGTGTGTGATAAATAGAGAGGCTCACTCTCTATTTATATTCTTTCATTCACTTGAAACCCACTCCAACATGTCGGCCTCACTTAACAATTAGTTACTAGAGCCGACATCTCTAGAAGTGTCTAATAACCCTAGTGCCCCACACCTTGTGGGGACTTTGCCTCCTCTGACCAACAAGGAGGGTTATCCTTAACAAAACGGTGGGGACTATTACCCCAACTTATAATGACTCACCTAGGGTCGACTTCTCTAGGATAGTCTAATAACCCTAGGGCCCCACAATTGCGGGGACTTTAACCCTTCACAATAGGAGGGTTACCCACAATGACTTGACATGACTTGTTTACATTATAGAAAATTTCGGGAATAAACATCGGGGAATGACATGACTCAAATACATTATAGACACATCCCGGAATAAACATCGGGGTACAATACATAAGATATACAGATGAATACATTCCAAAGTTACAATTACATCAACACTCCCTCTTAACTAGGAAGGTATTCTCTCGACACAATTTAGCAGCACAAGTCTTCTTCTCTGTATCATCTGGATCATCATTGAGTTCTCGTCATCTTCATCTTCAAGTCATATTCATCTTCAAGTTATCTTCATCTGGATATGGATCATCACTCGATCTAGATCATCATCATTGGATCTAGATCATCACTCGAATTGGATCATCATCACTCGATTTGGATTATCACTCGATCTGGATCATCATCACTGGATCTGGATCATCACTCGATCTAGATCATTACTGCTGGATCATCACTACTAGATCATCATCATGGGTGCTATCTCTTGATTCTTCTCGTCACAGGAAGTTCTACAGAGCTAGCCCTTTTTCATGCTGGTTGTAGGCCTAGCCTCCATGTAGGTCTTCTTCCAGCACTTATATCTGACCTTATGTCAGAATGGCCTATCCAACACTTACATTTGATCATGTAGGAACCAATCCTATAGTCATATCATAAAGGAATGGCCAGTACTCACATCTGACCATGTGGGAACACATCCCACAACCCTGTCAGAAAGGCCCATCACTCACATCCGTCAACCAATGTCGGAAAGGCTCAGCACTTATAGTCAACCATGTGAGGAACCAATCCTCCATGCCGAAAGGCACTGCACTTACATCCGACAACCAATGTCAGAAAGGCTCAGCACTTATATTTGACCATGCAAGGAACCAATCCTTCATGCCGAACGGGCTCTACACTTACATTTGACAACCAATGTCAGAAGGGCTCTGCACTCACATATGATAATGTAGGAACCAATCCTACAGTCACATCAGAATGGCCCTCAGTCCCAGACCAAGCTTTCCTGGTAACTGAACAGGTGCCTCCATTCCAAGAATGGCAACAACCCTTATATCTGATCAAGTGGGAACCAATTCCTCAATCACATCAAAATGGCCATGCGCTCACATCTGATCATGTAAGACTACATCTTACAGTCGTATCAGAAAGGCCATCAGTCCTAGACCGAGTATTCCCGGTAACTGACCAGGCACCTCCATTCCAAGATTGGCAACAACCCTTATATCTGATCATGTAGGAACCAATCCTACAGTCATATCAGAATGGCTCAACACTCATATCTGACATGGAAGGAACCAATCCTCTCACCATGACAGAAGGGCTCAGCCCTTACATCTAACCATGGAAGGAACCAATCCTCTTACCATGTCAGAATGGCTAATGGACTCATCACTTCCCCTTGGAAGGAACCTCGATCTAGAGAACACCAAGCTTCTCCCTGAAGTACTCAAACTTCACTCTAGCTAATGGCTTTGTCAACACATCAGCTATCTATTCGTTCGTCACAACATACTGGAGCTTCACTGCTCCCCTTTGCACCATATCCCTGATATAGTGATACTTGATATCGATATGCTTCGACTTGTCATGGAACACCGGGTTCTCCGACAACTTCACACAACTCTGGTTGTCGCAATGTATACAAGTAGCATACATCTAGAGATCAAATAAATCAGATAGTAGCTTCCTCAACCATACTGCCTCACAACTAGCTGAACAAGTTGTGACATACTCTGCTTCAGCTGTACTCAGTGCCACATAGGATTGCTTCCCGCTAAACCAAGAGACCACACATGATCCCAACTGAAGCAACACCCTAAAGTGCTCTTCCTATCGATGGCACTGCTTGCCCAATATGAATCAACATAACCTTCCAGGTTGATCTTTTGATTTGCCTCATACTTGAGCCCATAATCAACTATACCCCTGCATGCTTTGCAGCCATCAGGTGAACATGTCTCAATGTGTTCACAGCAAAGTAAATATCCGGTCTTGTATTCATCAAGGACCTATTCATCTGACGATACGTCGTAGCATCAACCATCTTTGATGAAGCATCACTCAATAGCTTCATGTTTAATGCCATAGCTGTGGTCATGGCCTTGCAGTCCATCATCCTGAACCTCTTCAGGATCTCTACTACATACTTCCCTTGTCCACACCTCCATGCCTAGAAAATAGTGCATCGACACATAACAGGAGCATCGCTAGTATTCCGACTTCAACCTTGAAGCAAAGGTTGGAATCCACTTTACTCTCAGTAAATCCTAGGGTCATCAGTAATCTATCCATCATGTCGTACCATGTCGAACCTTAGGATCTTCTACAGTCACTCCCTCTGAAGCATCATACCCCCTCTGTCTTCTGTACTCTATGCATTGAAACATTCTATACTGGAGTGACAAGTGGCTTCCTTTGCTACTAATATTCTATGTATCCATCTAGGATCACTGGATACCAAGATCCTCTATCTTGAACTTTTTCAAAAGTTCTTCTCACACCCATCTGTGAACTTGTCATCCCCTATCAACCTTGTAGCATAGGTTCAGATCTTCATCAAGCTCATCATGTATGTGTTATCCCATGGGTGTCTTCTGAACTCGTACAAGGCCTTCTTTGATTTCCATACATGATTCTACCTATCATGTGTCTCAACTCCCACTGGCTGCAAATGTCTCTTCGTAGTCTATGCCTTCTTTTCATGAGAAGCCTCGTGCTATGAATCTTGCCTTGTATCCCACGATGTTTCCATCTACTGCATGATGGAACTATAACTTTCCTTCATGTATTGATACTACTCTCTAGACATCATTCTTCTTGAACTGGTCTTCTCTTTCTTCTTGGAAGGTTCTGCATCAATGATGTCGCTACATTCGTCATATTATTTTTCATCTTGAATTGTCGTTACTTGTTCTTCGAAACAAGTCTCATTCTTCTTTTCTTGTAGGCGATTATGTATGCGATCTTTCCTACAAGTCAAATGCATTTGTATGGTTAGAAACATTTCATAAGGAATATTCATACTGGCAAGTTCTTATGCATAAATATATGATCATGCAACTACTTTAGCCAATACAACATTCATCCATATCTCACAGAAACTTTTCTAGATGCCTTCCATCTCTACCAAGACAACATTGAGATTGTGTACTAATCCAATATATCAGCAAAGAGGTTTTATTCTAGATAAGTAGCAATGGAGAGTTGTATAGCACCATGAGCTACTTACCCATCACATGCATATTAGCAATATATTGTCATTAATGCAAACATTCTATCATGCATAATACATTAACTCAATATAAACAAATGCATAACAAAACAATATCATGAAATGACATTTGAATACTTATCTTTATTTGTTTCGTGGGTAGACTCCTTCTTGAGCCTTTAGCTTCATCGTCTTCTTCATTCATAATAGCATCGTTTCTTATCCAAATGCTAAGGTGGATAAGAGGTTCTTCAAGAGTTGAGTTGTTCATATTCCTCATCGCTTGAGGGATCTTCTTTGGATGGTAAGAGCTTGATCTTCAGTTGCTCCCACCTTCTTTTCTCTTATTATTAGTTGAGCTTCTTCTTGTGTGTGCTCTTCCCAGAGTCTGTTGAAAGTAATCACTTCCTTCTAGCACACATTATTCGAATGAATGAATCCCATGATCCTAGGAGTCCATTCAAGGTGGTTATCACCACTTCTGCATTCTCCACTTCTTCTTCTACTGCTTCAAGTTGTTCTCTGATTTGAGAGACCCCCGTAAAGTATGATTGTATGGTCTCTGCATTCTAGATCTTCACATTCTTCAACTGTTTTCTCAAAGTCATATTCTGATTTATGTTCTTGCCTTCAAATAGCTTGGTCAAAGAATCAAAAATCTTTGGTGCCTTTAGGGAAGACACTTGTGGTACAATGTGATCCATGATTGAATCAACAATGATCTTCTTGGCCTTGACTAAGTTCTTTTGGTGTAAGGCTTTTAGCCACATCTCCCTCTGGAACTGGAACCTCTCTACTCATGTAGGTGTCCAATTCATTTTCTTCAGAGAGATCAAATAATTCCATGCTTGGAAGTTGTCAAATTCACCAAGCTTATCATCAAGCTGATGTGATAGATCACTTTGAAATGAGAACCTCAAATGCAAATAGCAAAATATTGGATCTTACCGATTTGAGGTGTCCATCCTGGTTACGAAGCTGGCTCATCTAGGGTTTGTCAGAGAAACCCTAATTTTCAAAACTTGGAATCTTTCTAATCTGATTGGATAGAAAGATATATCTCTTCAAGTTGAGCTATCCAATGTACTCCTTTTCTGAAAACAGTGGAGGGAAGCTCCCGGAACAGGAAGCCATAGTTTTCCAATTTCTTCTGCAAAAATGCCTATTAATGTTTCTACAATATATATGAATTTACTACTCCTCTATGTCTAAAAATTCACACTGAGGTATCCTCACATGTCCCTATTCAAACGCCATAGGTTTCATCAGAATTGGTTTCACCAATTGGGACTTATGATCATTTTACCAAGGTGACCTGTTACAAGACTGTTCAACACAACGAACTTGTATGAAATTCCACGTGTCACTGGTTCATCTTCTGAGTTTGAAACTTGGATCACAAAAAGTATAGTTTGTTACCTTTTTGGAAAATCTTCATAAATTTCATTTGGACCTTTGTACCCAAAGATATAACAATTCTCCACAGGTGTCCTATTTAGGGATGAATTCTGGAAGAGGCTGGAACCCTAACTTGGAGGGATCATATATCCAAAAGTATAGCGAATCGGAGGGTGAATTTTGGATACAGTGTGCATCAGGATTTTATATTTGACCTCTGCAATGTTCAACTCCCGATCCTTTCCCAATACCCAGATATAGATAATGTACCAAAACTTATCAGTTTTAGTATTTTAGGGTTTTTCTAGCTCAGAGTCAAACTAGGGTTTGACTTTCCTGGATTTTCACCCAACCAAAAATCTTGATCTAGGTCTCTAAAATTCGATTTTGATGAGGAAATAAATCCTATGCTAGGCTCACTAAAAAATTCCTCTTCTGTAAGAAGCCCTAATTTCCCACACCAAAAACTAAAAATGCTCGGAATCGAATTCTGCTTCAATAGAAGGATGCGCCCTTCAATGGAGAGTTAGCCTAGCATAGTTTTGCTGATGGATTGTGGAGAGAGACCCAAAAATTAATAATCCCTAGCTTCTGTAACTGCACAATGACTTCTTCTCAGGTTAGCTCTGATACCATGTTGGATTTTTATCATTCAAGATAGCATTACGATCTTAGGATCTTTAACTGACAGAATAACATGCATAGCAATAAAACACAAGAGACAAGAGACACAAAGAATTTTCCTCGGGGAAACCATAAAGGAGAAAACCTTGTAACTTCCTCAGAGATAGAATCAACACCAAAAGTAAAACCCAAAAACATTAAGATGATCTCCCGATAGCAGTAGTCTCTCTCTTGTCCCAGCAACTTCTCCTCTCACTCATGCGCCCCAATGAGTGAGTTTGTGTGTGATAAATAGAGAGGCTCAATCTCTATTTATATTCTTTCATTCACTTGAAACCCACTCCAACATGTCGCCCTCACTTAACAATTACTTACTAGAGCCGACATCTCTAGGAGTGTCTAATAACCCTAGTGCCCCACACCTTGTGGGGACTTTGCCTCCTCCGACCAACAAGGAGGGTTATCCTTAACACAACAGTGGGGACCATTGCCCCAACTTAAAATGAATCACCTAGGGTTGAATTCTCTAGGATAGTCTAATAACCCTAGGACCCCACAACTGCGGGGACTTTAACCCTTGACCCATACGATGGTTATCCACAATGACTTGACATGACTTGTTTACATTATAGAAACTTCCTGGAATAAACATCGGGGTATGACATGACTCAAATACATTACAAACACATCTCAGAATAAACATCGGGGTACAATACATAAGATATATGGATGAATACATTCCAAAGTTACAATTACATCAACAATACCAAGCCCCTCCAATGCTCGGTTTCCTTTACATTATGGGATGTGAACATCTCATGGATCATCATCCTCAAGTTCTCCTGAAATATTATAACACTCCATCAAGTTCTAGACCGTCATAGTCCACTGCGGCAGGCTCAATATATGTATAGAGATTTCTTCAAAAATATTGGCCTTAATCACTTGAAGAGCAACATTGATCAATGGAATCTCATCATCATATCTAAAAGTGTGCTTAAAACTATTGGCAATCTCACCCCAGTCAGCAGTACCCCGCCGTAGTTTGAGCGATGTGTACCAATTTCTTGGTATCATATCTAACATGTTTATAAACATATGTACCCACTCATGCTTTGGTACCACTTTCCAAGTTGTAGTACAGGCATTGATATGATTGACGAGACTTTCCATCCCTGTATGATTTACTCCAATATTGGGAACTCCTTCCCCAAAGAAAATCTCTAGCAATCTTTAGCACTATGGCCTTGCTAATATAGATTGTTTATGAACAATCCACCACCTTATTGAAGTAGCTTTCAGCGCTGCATCTAAAGCTAGTGGTCATTGTTCTTCTGGAACGTCAATTTCAAATTCAGTCAGGAATACATCTAAGTTAGGTAATCCTTCATAGGTAAGAAAATCACATCCCTCAGTTCCCACCCATCATAGGGACTTCGTGACCTGAGCACATCTCCGCATAGAATCTCCATATAGACGATTTTTCCAATTGTCCAGCACTTCTCCTGAATTAGATGAACATGAACTGACATTTCACCAACTTAAATTACCATCTGTTGTCAGATTAACATAATCATCCAGTTGGGAAGATAAGTTGTAGATATTATCCAAATAATCCTCATGATACTCCCCCCAGACAGGTTCCCTGTACCATTGTCCTTCCATTGAATCTATTGGTTCAACCACTCTTATTTACGAATCTTCAAATGACAAAAACCACTTCTTGAAATTGATAATGGTCTGATTCATGATGGCCCAACCGATACCAAGTAGTGTTGGATACGGATTTGTATCATCAAAAATCTCGATTACTTCAAAGTATGTATCTGTTTGGAGCCCTTCTACTTCGACATGAAATCTTAGTAGTCGATCGACTGGAAGAACCTTCAATTGATTTTCCAACCTTAGTTAAACTAAGGACCACACTAGTTTGGGATTCCCCATACTCGCGGGTGCCAAAACATATTCCCCTCTCAATGATCCTGGTCCTGACAACAAAACCATTTCTTGGAACAAACTTAAACTAACCCAGGTTCATACCACATCATACCAACAAGACCCAAGATACTAGCCCAACAGGGTTTTCGCCCCGTCGGCAACACTTGCATAACAGATGAAGTCTCACCTAAGGCACTTATGGGAACTGTAGGAACCAGGTTCTCGATGTAGTGAAGGGGATATTCACCACACAAAACATCGACAGAATTGACTCCAACACTTCAGTAACCATGATATCAACACAAAGGAAGATCACCCACATTATAAATTTTTGATAGTATATCATCTCTATACTATATAATCATAATCAATTTTATTTTTTATTATTTAGATTTATATTATCTTTTGGTCATAGATTAAGATTTAAATATATTTTGATTGAGATTTAAAAGTATTTTTATTAAATAAAAACTTATCCAAAACCTAAAAATAAGAATCAACATCAATAAAACCATTTGATTAATAGTAATGAATCAACTCATAACATTTACAAATAACCATCAACAATATCAACATCAATAAACCATTTGAATAATAATAATGAATCAACTCATAACATTTACAAATAACCATCAACAATATCAACATCAATAAACCATTTGAATAATAATAATGAATCAACTCATAACATTTACAAATAACTCAACAATATCAACATCAATAAACCATTAGAATAATAATAACCAGCGTAGATCCAAAACCTAGGCTCTATTAAGCACTGAGAGGGATCAAATCTCTAGAGGTGCAAACATCTTCTTATGTATTGCACTCAAGGAGCTATCAACTTTGGTGTGTCCTATATATATAGCCATTAATTTGATTCAAATCAAAGGACACATATTTTTATTTAAGGTCGACATATAATATTTTTATTATTAATATTTAGTATTATTTATGGCAAACATATAATATTTTTTTATTATTTTTTATTTTCTTAGTAACGAACATTACAACATCTCCCCCATATATGGTTTTAAAACCATGTGCAAGGCCCTCCTAAAACCATGGGTTGTTTAGGAGGCCTTGCACATGGTCTTAAAACCATTTGCAAGGACATCCTAAACCATGTACAATAAAACCATGGGTTGTATAGGAGGCCTTGCACATGGTTTTAAAACCATTTGCAAGGCCCTCCTAAACCATGTACAATAAAACAATGGGCTGTTTAGGAGGCCTTCCACATGGTTTTAAGACCATGTGCAAGGCCAACATTTTTTTGTGGATAATTCAATTTTTTATTTTTTATTGTTTTTTTAGGTAGGAATATTACATCTCTCCCATATTAGGTTGTTTTTGTGGCCGACATTTATTTTGGCGGATAACTAATTTTTTATTTTTTAAAGGGCAACAAAATATATCCATTACTTCTTACTTTTTATAAGTAAAAAATAACATTACATAACGTTATGTAACGTTACAAGATCTCCCCCATACCAGACTGTAAAGTGCCTCTCGACGCAATGAATCAACTCATAACATTTACAAATAACTCAACAATATCAACATCAATGAACCATTAGAATAATAATAATGATTCCACTAATAACATTTGCAAATAACCAGTGTCGATACAGTGTCGAGACCATATAGTATCGAAATCAAATAACGTAAATTGAAATGTTAAAAAAATTAAAAACACAAGCTTTCCATGTGAATAAATCTTAAAAAAAAAGTGTTAAACATGGTTACGTTTAAATTCTCTATCGTACATTCGCAATTGCAAATGTCTAGTCAGTTGCTCTAAATAAAAAAACTGAAAAATGTATCGGCGTCAGGGATGAAATTTGAAGGGTATGGTGTTGTGAGAAATTGAACCCTTCAATGTTGACATGTAAAAATAAATCATTCTTTTCATTTGAAACTGTGTATAGAAAAAAAACGAAAATAAGAAGAAATCCTGAGTGATTCAACATTTACATGGAATTAGTGAGGTAAACCATGTACTCTCCCGGTCTCTGGAGCATATAGTTTATTGAACTTAGATAAGGGACAATTCTGTTGGGCCAGTGAAATACTCGGTTGTTAGGTCGTTGATAAAATAAGGCCTTGGAATTTGAAAGGACCTTTGAATGGAGGATTGATTCTACTTGATGGTGGCTCTATTGGTCAAGTGTGATTGGGCCCACCTAAAAGAAAAACCCCAGAATGTAATACCTAATCCTTTCATGGAGAAACTTTTTTATTAACCCTAAATTCAGCAGTTATTTTTAGAATTGAATCATGTCCTCCCCACATGCTCAAATAAAAGTGATCAAACAAAGGCCCCAATTTTAGGTGGATTATGGATAGTCCCTCCAATGTATATTGAGTTTATACCCCAATTCGAATTTATCAAACAAAATCCCCAATTTTAGGTAGATTATGGATAGTCCCTCTTCAATCTATATCGAGTTTATTAGCCCTATCGAAAAGGTTAAGTATTTATTAGTCCACTATAAGGGAGAACTTTAAATTCTCCAACAAATATCACTACAAGTTGGGTGTCTAGTTTCTAACAAAGTCAACAAGGAAGACGAATCATAAACACACGTTTGTTAGGTTTGCGACAATGAGGATGTTGAAATCATGTCCTTCGCTAGATCATTGCACTCCCAGTCCCTCATTCATGAACGTCCGTCGAGGGATTCCCTTGTTTAGATATATTGGTAGACAATTTATACTTCTTGTTTCCATTATTAGAAGGCTGACAGGAAAACAAAGGGGTCAGAGTCTACAACATTTATAGTGTTGGTTGTTAAATATTTTATCCTTTCAACTATTGGATTTCATTAAGGAAATTGGAACAATTCAAACACTTATATTCAAATGTTGTTCTTCCTTTCAACCTAATGTTTGCAATTCACGATAGATAAATAACATTGATAGATTTGGAACTGAAATACAAGGCTCTTTCTTCTTGCTCCTCCGCCCAAACGAAGTTGTGGTCCTAGACTATGAAAAGTATACATTATTTTGGTTCTGATTTCATTTAAATACTAGGTTTTTAAAGGTTACATCTATTGAGTATTCGAGACTCAGTTTGGCAGAAATGCAATCGCATAATACATTACAAATTTCAAACAACATTTTGGATGGAGAAATTTTAAACCCTTATATTTATAGAACCAAAAGGAACTCCAACAAGAAACACATTTAACTTTTATCCACATATAAAATGTTACACAAGTGTAAAATGCTATACATACCTGTAAATTCACGACAACCAACTCGACAGCTTAGCTCTGCATAATCTTACGGAGGAAATAGAAATTAGGGAGGCACTGAAGCATAGAATTGGAGATTTGAGAGTCTGAGTCCCGACCTCTAACTGTCATATACTCGTAAACCCTAAATAATGTTTTTTTCACAGACTTCACCAATCTCTTTAAGTTTGAGGAAGCTCAATCCAGCCTACCCAATTTTCAACCTTTGCTTCTGTTGCTCCTACCTATGAAAAAGGTGGAACCTTCGAGTTGCCCACCGCAGAAGACAACGGGGAATTAGAGTGTGCAACCATTTCCTTCTACAGAAAGATGATTGGAAGCAACACCATCTCAATTCCACAATATCCTGACGCTCCTGAGTTGGTTTACCTTTCCTGAGGTAGGCAAATGCATGTTTGTGTATTTCACATGATTACAATTTTTTTTAATAATTGCTTCTACATAACATAGATATATCTGTGCAGGTGAGGCAAAACTGGGTATTGTTTTCTCGAGGTTTCCAGAGACTTTCAGAGATCATTCTTCATTATGAGGGTGCTCAGAGCATAGATCAGAGATCCCAAGGGAGGAACAAGAAGAAGAAGAAGAGGAATCAAGTCAAAAGGTGAGGTGAGTGAGGAGGGGAGACATAATAGCGATATTTGCAGGATAAACCCATTGGTGCTATAATGATGGGAATGAGCCTCTCTAAATAATAGCCATAGTAGACATAGGAAACCCTCATAAACAGCTTGGGCGCAAGAGTTACCGTGTAATCATCTCGACAAATTGAGTAATGATAATATTCAGTTAGGTATATGACAAATTCTTTCGTTTCTTTTAGAGATGACTATATGCATATTGTACAACCATTCTCTCTAGCTGGCCCTCCATTCGAGTTGCCTTTGCCTCTACTACCTAACCCCCTTCCTCCGATGAGACAGGTAGACTAAGCAGCCTAGGTGGATCGTGGGAGACTGGGAGTGCTGATTCAAATGATTTTAGTAAATGAATGGAAATTGGAATAAATCCTAGAATCTCGGACTAACTAGTATAGGATATTATTCATGAGCACAAACAAAGGGTGGCGTGCTTCTAACCTGCTACCAAAGATTCGTCATCCCAGTCTTGTGGTGGTCATAATAGAAATGTTTAGCACTAGGTGAAACCCTAGTCTGGAAACTTACATACCCATTGGACCGGGTTAGGTTTAAATCTAGCAAAGATTGCTCAATGCATTGTAAATTGCAACTTGTAAGTTGTAACCCAAAAAGCAACACCATTAGTTTTTCCTTACGGAGCCTTGAGAGTGGAGGGTTATGAAATCAATTCACCATCCATAGATATGACTCATAGTATTTAATTTCACATCATATACTCAAATACTCAAGTGACTTGTAACTTGTGAGATCAAGTGACTCGATGAACAATAAGATGACAGATGGAAAATTGAGTTGGCAGGTGGCATCATCTCATACCAATATTTAATGAAGTTGGTGAATCAGTAATGCATGATAATGCCATTAAATGCTTTGAAAGTGAACATCGAATCGTGAGTCACAATCCCAACTCACCGACTTGAACTTATCGTGAGTCACAATCCTGAGTCACCGACTTGAACTTGGCACTAGGCAGCCTAGTGGCCCACCGTGGTCTGTGTCGATTGGGACTGAGATCCTCATCCATGATCTGACTACTCAAGGGCATTTGGGAAAACTCTGTGTCCCGACTCTCCTATAGTCAACTAAATCCTGGATAGGAAAATTTTGTAGCTGTCCTTCTGTTGCAAATTTACGAGGATTACTCAATTTCATTATTGAAGTGTTGGAAATGAAACTAAATTTTTTTTGCATGGTAAAATTCCTTGTGGCCTTCTATGACGTTTAAAATGGCCTTTAAAGGGCTCTGAAGGCTTCAAATTTGAAGCTTGATTGGCGTCATATTAAAAAACACAACTAAATTTAGCAATGTCTCGTTATCTTAGTATAAAATTAGCAGATACATGGATCGCGATTCACAAGTCAAAGTTCGCTAGTTCTACAGATCATACTCAGTATGGGTGCACGCCGACCTCCCCATTAGTTGGTTTCTCTTTATGAACGCAAAAGTTAAAAGCTTTTTGGCTCACATTCTTCTACTTATATGCCATAAACGGTTGGTTATCCATTAATCAACTATGAGTTATCCATACATTGCTACTAATTCTTTTTTATCTTTCTTTTTTTATAATTGTTTATTTTGAATTTTGAACGACTGCCATAAAATCATTCTTGAAGGTATGCTTGTCTCATCCTCGTTTGTATATGAAAAAACATAGGCCATAGTGCACCCCAAATCTCAAATAACTAGCACACCCACATAGTTTGTGGCTGGATCATGTCGATATGGATCAAATGGCTGAGAGATAGTTTGATTTTTTATATTCCTCACATTTTTCTAGTTAAGCTGGTTCAAATTTGAGTTCTATATGCCTAGATATGTGTTATCACTGACATTCTACCTGTTATCCATTTATCAACTATCTGTTGTTTTTTATATTCTTTATTTTATCTCACATTCTTCTAGTTATTTACCGTGAACTGTTGGTTATCCATTCATTAACTATGAGTTATCTATTCATCAACTATGAGTTATCTATGCATCGCTACCAGTGATCCATTCATCAACTACCAGTTATTCTCTCTCTCTCTCTCTCTCTCTCTCTCT